>JNEM01014713.1:0-102456 GCA_000697335.1 Conidiobolus incongruus B7586 | reverse complement strand
AGTTATTTTTAATTAGAAAGTTTTTTATAGTTTTAAATTTATATATTTTATAATTATTATATAAAATAAGTTTTTTTAAATTATATAAATAACACTAATCAAAAATACATCTATTTAAAAAAATTATATAAAGCTTATTATTAATTAATTTCCCTTTAAAAATAAATAAAAGTAGCATATACTATTATAATTTATTATAATAATTAACATTCACTTATTAACACAATATTTATTTAAAAAAGTTTATAAAAGAAGTTAATTTAACTTAATTTAAAATTTTGAAATATGTTTTAATAAAAGAATATATAAAAAAGATTAAAATTTATTAATTATAATTATTTACTATAAAAGTTTAGGTTTCTAATAATATTTTAATAAGTTTTATTTAATAATTGATGTTTTGATTTTTTTAAACTTTAGTTAAATTATAAGATATTTATTTAATATTTTAAATTATTAATTTAATTATAAACTGTAGTATATATATATTACTTGAAAAACTAATATTCATATATTTAAATAATTCTTTAACTAAAATAAAAACATGTTTTTCATTATATTTTTGCATTTTATTAATAATTAAAAACATAATAATTAAAATTAGTTTTTTAAATTTTAATAAGTTTTAAATAATTTTTTTAACTTTAAATTAATTTACATAATAATAAATAGTTGATTTAAATAATACTTTATTATTGAAAACTACTTGTAAATTTTAAATAATTTTAAAGGGTTTATGGTTATGTTTTATTAATATTAAAATAAAAAAACTTTTAATGGTTACTATTTAATTTAATTATAAATAAATTAAATAGCCAATTTTAAAAAATTAATTTTTTAATCAAAAAAATTATTATACATATATATATATATATATATATATATATATATAATCTAAAACTATATAATTTCCTCTTTATTTTATATATATTCATTTATTCAAAATTAATAATATATTTGAAAAATCAAAAATTAAAAAATTTCCCATAATTTTAAATTTAAGATAATAACACAAATTATCAGAATATTTGAAAAATTACTTTAATGAAGGTTAATTCTCTTCAAATAGTAATATAAACTGTACCAGGTGTCTTTCATATTGATTTTAGATTCAGTTGTTATTATATTTATTTCAAATAAATCTGAATTTTTATTTTATTCTGTTGTATAATCAGATATTGTTAGTTAGCTGTATTCAGAAATGTTTTAAACATTCAAAAGCTTCTATGCCACTGAGCTTGGATAAATTGAAAACTATCATTAATCCTTATGGTGTGGAAAAGTGGGATGCATTGAGTGAGGGCTGCAAATGTGAAAAAACACATCCTCAATCATGAACTCGCTGGCGAAATTCAAGCTGGACGAGTCACCATGTGCTGTTGCAATGTACCTGTCAACCCTGATGATTGAATCAAACAACTTAACTTACAATCGAAACCATTATCCACCACCAGGTATTATTGACATGGGTGCCAGATTTATGCTCAATGCTTACAATTTATTCACATTTGTCAAAACGAACCCAGATTTGTTTACTAAAAACCCAGAAATATTAAAATTAACAGATGGATCTTATGATGATAATAATGACGCTAGTAAGAAAGTAATTCTGAATTTTTTAATGCAAGATGAATATTCATTTATGACAAGTGCTTGGTGGATTGCTAAGAGTGCTGAATTAATTATGGGCTGCACCATCAAAATGGCTACATATCCTCAAGGTAGAGATATTGAAACTTATATTAAAAATGTTTAGGTATCGGTATAGTCGATTCCAGAATGAGGTTATATCAGGCTGTTTATAACCAGTTAAGATATTAATAGTTAGTTTTATATATTAGAATTTTTATAGGTTTATTAATAAATTATCAACCTTGATTAGTTTTTATTATTTGATTTATGAGAATACAGTTAATACTTTATAAGCCACCTCAATTACACCAACTATCGTATGAAATAACCAAATAATATTCAGTATTATTAATTAAAAATTGACTTTAATATTGTTTTATAAAATAATTATATAATGATAAATATTTTGACACATTATAAATTAATATAGGAAAATAAAATCTAATAACATACGAAATAAAATTTTCTTGTTTAGAGCATTACTTGAAATTCATTAAATGACAAATTTTTATCAATACTGGAGTATGCTGCTTATCAAAAATTTAGTGTGTGTCTATTAATTATGATAATAAAGTACTTAACGAAAAGTCGATCAAGTTTATAATATATATAGTGAATAAATTTTTTTGAATTATTCATATAACATGACAAAATATGTTAATTTCATTATTATTTAAATATAGAATTTTGAAGGTTTCCAATATATAACATATTCAAATTTTACAAGTACTATATATTGTCACCATAAATATTAAATTTTGAAATTTGAATATAATATTAAAAATATGATTTAAAGCTCTCTCATAAAGGTGCCATCAAATATTATAATTTCTATAATCTGAAAAATTAATGATTTTCAAAATTTTAGAACCTTTAATTCACACAATATGATATTGTATTGATTAACATATAATCTTCAAAAACTGTATAGAAAAAAAATAAAAACGAATTAAATTACTCATTTTTTTTTCAGATCTTTAGATCAAGTTAAATTATAATTTGATATCCATTAACTATACTTTCACTATTTATCGATAATATTTTATACTATTAAAATGAAAGTGAATTATTTTGTAAAATAAAATTATTTTGACAATATTAAAAATTTTCATTTTAATAATATGATTAATGAATGATTAGTATAATAACGAATTACTGATTAATATCAATGAGATTGAATTTACTAGCGAATATAAATGTTTGTATATATAGTGTGGGAATTGAGGAAAGGATATTTATTGTAATATATATAGTAGTGTGGTAAGTGGTTAAAAAATGATGTGAATGGGGATAAGAATTTGTTTTGTATCCAGTAAAAGGAGAATAGTAATAGAATAGAATGATACCGGATTCCAAGTAAAGTCGACTACTAAGGATGAAAATTGATGGGACAGCGAAGACAGATTAATATCTGCTGAGGGCTGGATACCGATATACGTAGTTCCAATAAAGTTTAACATCATATCGAAAGTAAAATATTGGTATAATGAGTGATATTAAATAAGCAATTTAATTATCGTATTTTGTTAAAACTCAGTGTTTGAGAATGATAGGCTTGTAGATGTAAAAAATATTTTTCATTAGGTTATTTCAAATACATATATAATAAATGTTGTTTGTATGATATAGTTAATTTGGTTTACAATTCATCATATGTAAAAGTAAGGATAAGCATCTTATATAATAGTGGATAGAAAAAGAGTAATTAGAGTCAAACAGCGGTTTCGATGGCAGAGTTTTTCAAGATTTCTTCTCTGTTACTAAAGAAGCTCAGGAATCTGAAAATAAAATATATTTGATTCAAGTTACCTAGTGTCATTATTAGATTCCTTTTCCATCTGATCATGAGTTCTCTTTACACCACTTTTGATATGTTCCTCAATTACATTATTAAGCATTTCATAAAATTGATCATAATCTAAATTCAAGTTAATATAGTTTTTCAATATGAACATTATTTAATCTTACATTTAGCTCTACGTTCTTGTTCCTTATGTAATCGTTTAAGCTCTGCTTCATCAACAATTGGGTCATTAGAGTATTCACCACTATTTCTAAGCTTTTGAGTGGCAACAGAATTGTCGGATGGTTTAGGTTGATTCGACTTCTTATCGGGAACACGTGCATATTTCAAATGCAAAGGGCGAACAGTTGATTTGACGTGCCAAACAGGCATAGCATTTTGAAGTCTCTTTCGTTCGTTTTCAGCTTCCTGAGCCTCTTTAGTTTTCTGTTCATCCTCCATAATAACCACAGTAATTTTGGTTTCGTTGGATCCAGTATCTTTAGAAATGTCAAGTTGACTATTGGTATCTAAAAATACCAAGTTAGCAAATAAGAAAAAGGATATATCATATGAAAGAATTATACCTGATTTCTGAGCATTTTGCTTGGCTTCAATATTCTTTTTAATACTAGTGAGATTGACACTGTTTGGAAAAATAGTTAATAAAAAAAGTTAACTAAAAGTGCTATAATTTCATACTCCTCAAGTTGAAGTTCGTCAGTTTTTTTCAATAGTTCAATAATAGGTTTTGTTTGCTCATTAAAGCTAATAAAAGTTTAGTTTCCAATTCTAAGGAAAAGTTTTGTTTGTTACTAACAGTGCATTTAAACGTTCAGTTTCGTCATCTTCTTCAGGTTGATCCTCTTTTAAAACATGATTATCATTAGGGCATTTGAAAATACTAGTGGCAGGATCCATATACTTTATCGCATCATAAACATTAAATTTTTCCTCACAGTGTGGGCATTTGTAACCTGAGGTTTCCTTAGCCTATTTGTAACAAGTGTTTTTAGAATCGGGAAATTGAAAATTGAGATTTAATTTAGTGAATTGAAAGGAAAAACTTACAGCTAAAACCCTTTCATTAACTAATCTCTTAACTTGGAACAATTTCCACTTGACGATATCGACAATCTTTCGATAATCGATAACGTAGTAAGTTTTAGGGACTGGCCTTTGATCAGCCTTTTTACTCTCTTGTCTTGTAAACCTTTAAATGACAAAAATATTAATATTTTTTTTCTTACATTTTAAAAAAAAACCAATAACATAAAATATTAGTTTGAAATACAATAAACTTACATTTGAATAAACTTATCTTCTAAAAGTTTACCACAAATTTTGTGTAATTCTTTGGTTGGAATTTTTATCATTGCGGATAAGTCTTCGTCTTTAATGGACTCGACATGAGTCATAATATCCAATATAATTACACAGCGGGGTTCGTAGAACAATCTACCAACAAGAAAGACTAGTTCTTTACAAACTTCTGACATTTTTGAATATATTAAAGATCAATAAATTTAGATAGTAAATGGAATAAGTGGAAATTAAGTTGAGATATTGGGGGATTTTATTAGAATTATCTGGAATAAAATGATATTTAATCACCGAAGTGCATCTTCATTTATACTTATTTTACCTTATTATGGGATTGAAAATCAAAAAGCTAATTCACTTTAAATTATAAAATATATATATCACTCAAATTAAACGATGGAGTAAATAGAAATAACATTCTCGTTTAAATTTTAAAATAATTCAACAATTTTATAATAAATTTCAATAAAATCAATTATTTAAAATGTCGGTTTTATAAAGATAGGTTACAAATAGTATAGTAACCTTCCTAACTCTTCTTTAACTATACCAGGTGGATCATGATCGACAATTTATCCGCGAGATTGATAATCTAACTGTCCGTCACATAAATGGAATCTGGCTCTAGTACCCAATAGTTGAGCGTAGTAAGCGGGAGGTACTAAACTGACAGATCGATCACATCTTGCATACCAATAGTATAGATTGAAAGTTAATTGCTGTAATTAATCAAAAAGAAATTTTCATCGTATTATACAGTATAATGTGTAGACCTAGAACTACCTCGAAGACCATAGTGTGACTGGAGAAAGAAACCAAATTCAGTTGTATGAATTATACCTTGATTAGCGACTGCTCCTGGCTTGCAGTCACCAGTTTCATCAACATCACTGTGTTTAATGGGGAAAAATTTTGCATGGTGACGTTTGCAAACAGCAACACAGGTTATCTTAGGGTGGTATGTCTCTTCTAACTGAGCACATGCATCTTGAATTGCCTGTAATTCATTAGGGGTGACATCTTTGAGTATACCGTGGGAGAGGCCAATTTGATACAATAGTATTTTTTCAGGTTTGTAGTTGTCAGTTAAGCGATAGAAAGTTCTCAAAACTTCGATTATCATTTCTTTTATATCAACAATTGATTCAGTGTCGCCAGATTGGAAGCGAGCTGCTGAAATATACTTAGATGCACTATCGTTGATAGATGCTACCATTGTAACAATTGATGGGCGCTTGTTCTTCTTATTTCCGCCACGAGCAATTGCGGCTCCTATGATAATGCTAGGCTTAGAAGAAACAAAAGAGATATTTTCAGCAACAATGTGAGTATTATATCCTGGGAACTTCATACTCATTTTCGTACAAACATTAATACAATATTGTCGATTGGGTCGTAGCATGTGTCTTGATTGAATGCACTGAGTACTTAGTCCCAAAACAGTATCTGATATACGCTTGATTTCAGTATATACTGAAAGTTGAATATTTGGCAAAATGCATTACAGCATCTAGAGCTTGGATTTGAAGATTGATCCAGTCTTCATCCAAATCTGGTGCATGTAACTCTCAACATTTCTTGTGGGATTGGTATTGATTATAACAGGATGCTTGGTGAAAAATTCCATGCCAGTCTCTGATTCAACATTGATCGATTCTCTTATAATGTTTTCAAAGCTGTGCTAGTCAATTTCACGCTCATACCTGAAAATAATCACGCCTTATAAGCTCAAAGTTGAGCCATGTGTGAGAGTCTTATTTTTCATATTCCAAACCCCTTAGGGTAGTGTGATCGATTTAGCACGGAACGCTTTGCCAAATTCAAGTTTGGGTAGTGTCAGAACTCGCGCTTTGTTCGTTGCTATAACAGATTTAATTTTTTTTTATCGAATGACTGGAGATGTTTGTTGTGTTGATGTTCCATGGTTACTACAGCATCATCATCTTTTTTCTGGTTTTTTAGAGTAGTATATACAAATTAAATAATGTTGGATGTTTGCCTTTGCGTTAGCTGCTTCATATAGCACTATCCGCTCACTACAATGCATACTTCCATGTGAAGATGAACATTCTTGTCAACAGTCACGCAGGGTAGGAATAGGTAATTGAGTTCGATATTACATCTATACTCGAGATATGATGCTAAATTTGTTCAACCGCCTCCATCCCCTGAATCAAATTCAATTTCAGTGGCATTGAGATTGGATAATCTCTTGATCTTATATTTTTAGCAATCCTGCCACAATGGGTCACTTCAACGTTGAGGCCTTTGACAAATGCGATAACATGATTAAAGTCACAGAGATTAGATTTTCTTAGCTCATCGTGAGTTCCTCTACCAAGCACATTAGTTATAACTTCGTGTAATCTCGCTGATTGATAAAACGCAGTTGCTGCAAGATCAACATTCACAAATAATCGATTGAAACTAGTGTGACAAGCCCAATAATATCCCTGCCAAACTTTTAAGTCGCCGTAGAGAATCGCTTTATCTCTGTTAGTGAAAAAGGGTAACCAAAAATTGTGTTGATCATGGAGGACTTGTTGCAAATAAGAGTTTCCAAGACCATAATGGCCGAAATCGAAACAGTCGTGAATCCATGTCTTCCATTGATGAAGTCACATAGATCTTTGACTTGAATTTTGTTAGCTTTTTTGCACTGAACTTTGGATTGTTTTCCGCTAGCACGTCGTTTATCACACTGTCCAGAGGTCAAGTTTGCCATTTAATCAAATAAAAATGATTAAATTTAAAGCATATATTGACTGGTTTTAGGTCAAAAGTATTAGATTTATCAAATGGGAGTGGTCTGAAACGAAACATATTACTCCTTCGATTATATATCATTATAATGCCTCATAATCCTGTTTTTGTAAATTTTCTTCAATATACTTCAAAATCTTTCCATCAACGACTGGAGGTGGATCGGGAATAGTAATGATATTATAATGGTAAATATTAAATTGGGGTAATAGTGATTTCAAAGAAATTGGCTCAAATATTAATTTGTCGACATTTATTATCAAATCCAGGTCTCTTCGTAAATGGAGTGAGCTCGTTTTTCATTGAATCATTCATAATAAAGTAAATGGTTATATTAAACAGTATTGCTAATATTAATATGAATAGGAACTAATATATTATTTGTCATTTTAAATTAATTACTATCTAATTATTTTTGATCATGTTTTAGCAATGGATAATAATTTTTTGTTTTAAGATAATATAATACAAGTCGCTGCTTACATATGATAAATAATCATGGTATAATCTTAATGAAAATAGAAAATAGAGAGAAGGTATTAGTCAATGCCCTTTTTAGGAAAGCATTTTTGATTACTAATAAATTAAATTAAATAAAAAATCTGTTAGACACTACATCATATAAAACGACCATATTCAAATATATTTTTAATTAATTTATATATTAGTATTCATGAATCCAAGGGATTAAATAAATATTGAATCATATTTGATTTTTTTCAAATTATTCATTTCCAATTGTGTTGAAATAAAAAAAATAATAGTACCTGTAATTATTGGAATATTGTTAAGATAGTAACTGTATTAAATGCTCAAATTTAATTAATTTTAATTGAATATATCAGTTATAGTTTAGTTTTTCATTGGTATTAAATTCAATATTTTGAGGAAATTTTATTTATTTCAACAAAATTGTTGTTCATATATTATTATAACTGATTTATACTTGCAAAATTATTGATCAATAGAAACACGGTAAAATATCAAATTTGAATAGTAGTGAATTATAATAGATAATTTTATGCTAAAAGTTGAATATATTCGGTTTTAAAAATACTATATGTATTTTATAGTATTGAATTAGTATCTGAAAGCAAAAAAATGAATAGTGTCTAAGCATTACACAAATACTGGAATGGATATATTAATTATAACCTTTTTCCTTTTACATTGATTAGAATTGATAAGAGAATGAAGGCTTACATGTAATCCACGCTTTTTATTAAACAAAGACTAGTTGTTTAACTTTTTCAAATATAACCCTTGTTTATTTATTTAATATGAGTAGTTTTTGTAATTATTTGACCAATAAATTGAATAAAATATAAAATCCGAATTCTAATTTGGCCAAAATAAATAATTCCAAAGTTTGACATATTGTAAAAATATACATTATATTGATGAAATGGAAGAAATTAAGATATTTTTGCCAAAAATGTAAATATAGTAATTGAAAGAGTAATAAAATCTTCATAATGTATGATCTAAAATATTGATGTAACAAGAATAGCTAAAGGTTAATAAACTTAGTCAATTAAAGGTTAATTGAGAAAAGGTTATTTTTATAATAATAGACGATATTTAACGTCATGAAATTGATTCAATAATAAAATCAAATCTTCAAAAAAAATATAGTATTGAATTATTCAAAGTAGTTATATTGGAATGCAATATACAATAACCATATAATAAATGAATACTGATATTTAATATACTTATTTTGATGGTATTCAATATAATTTAAAAATTTTATAATGATATAATTTGACAAGGTAAAACATCTGGAAATACAAAACTAAATTCCTTTTATTAATATTTATTTATTATTGCATTCATATATTGTGAATGTTGGTTTATTAATTAGAGAACAAAAATATCTTGCAAAATTTTTAAATACATTGGATATTACCTAATAATAGAACTATATTGTTTATTATCTATATTGTCTTTGTAGCAACATAGTTTTTATTTAACCTATTAACACCATTTCAAAATCAGATATAATCATCTCTGAAAAATTATTATTCTCCGAATATTCATTATTTTATAATTGTCAGAATCAATTCCATAAACTTATTAGGTAATATTTGGCAAAGGAATAAATTAAGGATAATATCAACAGTATGAGATATTCCATCATCACCAAAATGAGTCTAATTATTCTTTTTTCAATTGTAAGGATTTGAGTAGAGTGTATTGCATACACATATTATTTTATTTAATATCTTTTATATTTACTGATAATGTTATTATTATCACAAATATAATTTGCTAGTGAAAAAAGTTTAATATGTTTGAATCTTAATAATTTTAAATTAGTCATACTTGACATTCGAGAGCAGTATTCAAATGAGGCTATAGATTCAAAATAATATAGATAATCACAATTATGTAATAAGTATTAATTTTAATTATATTATATATTTTTATCTATTGAATTAAACTATTCTTCAAATATTTATTAGTACATAATTACGAATAACATATGTTTTTATTGGGAATTGTATTGAAAAAGTTTCGACTAAACTAATATTACTCATAAATAATATATCCTGTTCATTGAACTTGAATATAAAATCTTTTTAGTGCTTTAGTATTTCAGATAAATATATTTAAAAATTATTCAATCTAATTTCAGTAACTAGATATTGACGAATAAGTAAATTGCCATATTTCCGCTTATATAGCATACAAATAACACCATTGAAATATGATATTTAATGAAAATTATATTTTAATAAATGGAAAATGATCAAGAATTTGATATATTATAATGCTTATTGAATTATATGAAAATTGAGGATTTTGAAGAATGCTTGATTAATAAGTGAGAATAAAACTATAAATTGATAGTCGAAAATAGAATATTAGTACAATTAAGTAGTATGGATATTAATGATTTGTTCGAGAATTAAAGGATAAATCTTCAATATGAATATAATTTCCATTAACAATATTAGTCATTTTGGATTAATATTTGATAATCATAATACGATCAATATTGGAATTGATTGAAACTTATTCTCTTCGGATTGATTAATGAATATTTGATAAATCATATTTTATAGTATTTTCCGTGTTTAAGATAATTTTGATGTTTAACTAAATAATATCTTTAATTAGTTATTATATCACGGATTAAAATTATTTAAAATATTTTAATAATCAAATAACCAAAGTATGACTAATATTTACATCAAGTTGATTATTTTATAAAAAGTTTTTTGATGATAGTGAATAAAGAAAAGCATTCTTTATATCTAATGTTATCTATCAAACTGATGCTACTAATGATGCATAATAAATTGTAAAAAACAATACATGATGTCATAATGAAATCATCAAAGATTTGATATTTAAATTGAATTAGGTGTCAAGGTCTCTGCTTTTTTCAATTGAAAATCAAATTTTAGTGTATAAAAAGAATAGATATATAAAATACAACCAAAAGCTATTTAATTAGTAACATCACAGGATTAAATTGAATTATGGAAGTTAAAGATATGATTCACCATTATCCACCATTAGATGGTACAAACCAACCTACTAATGCAGATCAAAGTGAAATGATATTGAAATCTCAACCACAGCCGGTTACAAGGAAAAAATCTATCAATCCGATCGCACTCCCTGTGTCAACCCAAACAAATATAAATGCATCACTCGCTAGATCTAACAGTAATCAGGAACCTCGAGGAAGCGAAGATGAAATCCCTGAAATTTATGTGGATCATATGGGAATGACGCACAATGCCGTTTCCCCGACGGCAACTTCAATTCCCGATCCTTTAGAAGTAACAGGAATCCAGGGTATGCCTGCAGGAAGTAAGTATACCAAACACGATTCAGAGATAGATCCTGACGAAGTTGAACCGGGGAAATTCAAAGGAAAACTTAAAGTGATTCAAGGATCTATAAAGAAATATGTGGGGAAAATCACTCATGATCAAGAACTATTAGAGGAAGGAATACATGATGAACTTGTGGGTAATGCTAAAATAGAAGCTGCCAAAAAGAATTAATAACGAATGAATGAATTACATCACTACACAATATATTAAGTTATCATATAATATTATTGCATATATGCTGCTAACATATCATTATTTATTGAAATATTATAAGTAATTATCACATATTTAATCTATCTAATAAATAGTATTATTCTCTTCATGTCATATTTATTGATTTTATAACTTCATTTAATGTATAATAATACAATATAATTTTTAACGATATTTATATCTTTTAAACATAAATTCTTTATTTATTATTTTATATTATATATTGATTTTTATTTGAAAATTTGATAAACTTACTAAGTTTGCCTTATAATTTTTCAGTTAGTTTGTCCCAAAATTTAATAAAGAATCTATGTAAATAATGTGGAGTCAAATTGATTAAAATTATTTGAAATAATGACGTGACATTTCAAAAATTTGAACTTTATATTCTATCAATATATATTACTATTAGCGATAAAGAAGTCAAAGTCAATATATTATGCCTATCATTTATTAAATAATATTAGTGGCATTTCTGATTTTTGTTAATAATATTTAAGTTCCTTAATGAAATCATCTTAATTTATCTGAAATAAATTACCAAGAATCTAAAACATGTAAGAAATGCTGTGGTATTTAAATAAAACATTAAATTTAATTAAATATGAAATAGTCACTTTAATACTGTTTTTGAGTTCAAAATATTAACATTATGTAATTTATAGCTTAAAACACTGTCCATTGATTTTAGTTATTAAATTTCATATATAATTTTACGAATCGATTTAATGAATAGATTGATTGTAAAATTATGTCAATGTGTAAATAAATTTGTTTAAAAATAAATCAATAAAGATTAGTACTGATACTTATAAAAAAATAGTTCATTTTTTTTAGTAAATTATAAATTAATATAAAATAAATAAAGCAAAGATCAAAAGATATAGCTGTCGGTTATTAAATTAATATTTAACTTATTATTATAAAGTCAAGTTAATTAGAAACATTTAGTTAAATTTTCATAAATATGTTTAAATAATAGGAGACATCTTAAATGTCAACAAATACCAAATTATCAGGCTAAATTTTTAGTCAACTGGTTATATTAATCTTTTTTAAGATTTTAAAGATTTATTAAAAAAGATTCTTTTTTCAATAATTATCTTTCAATATCATTTTACATAGCAATAAATAATAATATATTTTTTAAATTTGAATATAAAATCTCAATAAAATATTCAGTTATTAAAAATTATCAATTTCATATTGCACAGCAGTCATTATCAATTTTTCGTTAATAAACAAGTTATAAAATACAATAGTTGAAGAAAACTGAGAAAGTTGATTAATTCCAATTAAAAAATTCTCATAATTTGTCCAAAGTGAGGGAATAATATCTCTTTTAATATGTGAGATGTTAATCATTTAGGATGGAAGTAAAGTTATATCATTTAATTAGAGAAAATGGTGAATACTTGGGCCAAGAGTCATTAAATAATGACTATTACTTTTTGTAATTAATGAGTTAGTCCTTGAATTTCAGGATAAATAGATGGTTCCAATAGAAGATTATATGTCCATTTGATTTCAGTTTGTTAATGATGTAAAATATAGTCACTTGCATACGATTTGATTGAATTTTTACTATGAAATTTGAGATTGGACCAATCAAAATGTATCCTGAGGTTGCCAAAATACACTGGGTTTAAATGAAATGAACCCTCAGTTCAGGACACGTAATTTATGAGTGATGTAAATTTAAAATGCCAAATCTGGATTTAAGATGATATAAGTTGAAATATTTCCAAACAATTTGTACTGATCTTTTCAGTATATAATAAGCAAAACTCCACTATCATTTATTAATTTCTTACATTTGATTTAATTTTATCATCAAATTTGGGATGCCACCTCAAAACAACGAGCGTGCGCCACTTCTTAGTGGGGACCACCACCAGAACTATTCTCAGAATCAGCACAACCCATTCAAATATAGTGCCAAAGACCTTGCTGACTTAGTTGACCCCAAAAACCCCGATAAATTGAGGGATTATGGTGACGTTGATGGTATTTTATCTGCTTTAAAAACTGACGTCAAAAAGGGTATTAGTAAGGATGAGAACTTGAGTGTTCATGCTAATGGTGAAAGTGAATCAAGTCCTTTTCAATCGCGTATCAATGTATTTGGCAAAAATGTAAATATATTCATTAGTATTGCATATAGCCTATTCATTTTTATATTGTTTAGGTTATGCCTGAAGTTCCTCAGCAGACTTTATTAGAATTAATTTGGGAAGCTTATCAGGATAAAACCCTTGGTACTTTATATTTTACATATTTTATATCATTTTCTCATGTATACTTTAGTACTTTTAAGTATTGCTGCTTTAGTCTCCTTAGCTGTTGGTCTCTATGAAGACTCTCTCAAAGGTGACAATGGTGAACCTAAAGTTGGATGGGTTGAAGGTTTGAAAGGGTCTATATTCGACCTATATATAATATTTAACCTTTGATTTTAGGTGTTGCCATTTTTGTAGCTGTTGTCGTCGTTGTTTTGACCAACAGTATTAACGATTATCAAAAAGAAAAACAATTCCGTAAATTAAACGCTAAGAAGGAGGATCGTACTGTTAAGGTAAACACAATTATCATAATTTTCCCTTTGAAAATGTAATATTTATTCTATTCAATATTTAGCTTATTAGAGATGGTCGTGAAGAAACTGTCTCAGTCTTTGATATTCAAGTTGGTGATATTTTGCTTTTGGAGCCTGGTGACATTGTTCCCACTGATGCTATTTACATTGAAGGACATCACTTGGTTTGCGATGAATCCAGTGCTACAGGTGAATCTGATGCTATTAAGAAAGGCCCTTTGAAGGACAACATGGATCCATTTATCCTCAGTGGCTCCAAAGTTCAAGAAGGTGTTGCTCGTGTTGTCGTTATTGCTGTTGGTGTCAACTCTTTCCATGGTAAAACCATGATGGCTATGAGAGATGGTGACAGTGACCTCACCCCCCTTCAAGTCAAATTGGACTCCTTGGCTGAATCTATTGCCAAGTTGGGTATGGCTGCTGCTTTGATTATGTTATTCACATTATCTTTGAAGTACTGGATTACTGTATTGGTTAATCGCCAAGTTCCCGATTTCGCTGAAGGTTTCGCTGTTATGGTTAAGATCGTTATCCAAGCCATTACAATTGTTGTCGTAGCTGTCCCAGAAGGTTTACCTATGGCTGTCACCTTGGCTTTAGCTTTCGCTACTACTCAAATGATTAAAGATAATAACTTGGTCCGTATCTTGGCTGCTTGTGAAACTATGGGTAATGCTACTGTTATTTGTACTGATAAAACTGGTACCTTGACCCAGAACCTGATGACTGTCGTTCAAGGTATCATTGCTGGAACTAGTATGGATGGAACTCCCAATCCTAAAGATTTCAAACGCAAATTGGCTGACCCTGTGCTTAAATTATTGATTGAAGGTATTTCTTGCAATTCCTCCGCTTTTGAAGGTAAAGACGAACATGGTAAAGTTGGTTTTGTTGGATCCAAGACTGAAGTTGCTTTATTGAACTTTGGTGTCAACATGGGTGAAGACGTCAAGAGCCCTCGTGATAATCGCAAGGTCGCATTAGTCTATCCTTTTGCTTCCAAGAATAAGTCCATGACCACTATTATCGAAACACCTGATTCTGATACCCCTTATCGTCAATACACTAAGGGTGCTTCTGAAATTGTTCTCGAAGCTTGTACTCACTATCTTGATGGTGATGGCAAAGTCCAACAAATGGATCAAGCTGCTCGCGACAATTTCTTGAGAACCATCTCTCGTTTCGCCCATCAAGCTCTCCGTACCATTTGCTTAGCTTATCGTGATGTATCTAAATCTGATTTCGATGGCTTTAATCCTGAGCAAGCTCCTTTGGACCACTTGGTTGCCATTGGTATTGTTGGTATTGAAGATCCTCTCCGTGAGGGTGTCGTAGAGTCAGTTGCTGAATGTCGCCGTGCTGGTGTTTACGTTAAGATGATTACCGGTGACAATGTAGAAACTGCTAAAGCTATTGCCAAGAAAGCCGGTATCTGGAGCCCTGGTGGTGTTGTTATTTCCGGCCCTGAATTCCGTCGTCTCAGTCCTGAAGAACAAACTGCTATTGTCCCTCGTCTCCAAGTTTTGGCTCGTTCTAGTCCTACTGATAAGCAAATTGTTGTCCGTACCCTCCAAAATCTCCACGAAGTTGTTGCTATGACTGGTGATGGTACTAATGATGGTCCTGCTTTGAAGATGGCTGATGTCGGATTTAGTATGGGTATCGCTGGTACTGAAGTTGCTAAAGAAGCCTCTGCTATTATTCTTATGGATGACAACTTTAACTCCATTGTTAAAGCTCTCAGATGGGGACGTGCTGTCAACGCTGGTGTTCGTAAATTCTTACAATTCCAATTAACTGTTAATATCACTGCTGTCATTCTTGCTTTTGTTTCTGCTGTAGGCAGTGACACCAATGAATCTGTCTTGACTGCTGTTCAACTTCTCTGGGTTAACTTGATTATGGATACCTTAGCTGCTTTAGCCTTGGCTACTGAACCACCTACCAGCGATATCCTTGACAATCCACCTGTTCCTCGCAATGCCTCACTTATCACTTACAAAATGTGGAAGCATATTCTTGGACAGGCTGCTTTCCAGATCACTGTTAATTTGATTTTCATGTATTTGGGAGAAAAATTAATTGGTGGCCGTGGCCCTGAAGTTGTATCTACCGTCGTTTTCAATTCCTTTGTTTTCCTCCAGATCTTCAATGAATTAAACTGTCGTCGTATCAATGATGAACTCAATATCTTCACTGACATTACCAACAATTGGATTTTCCTTGCCGTCCAAGCTATCGTCATCGTTGGTCAAATCATCCTTGTCAACTTTGGAGGTGCTGCCTTCTCCACTGTTCCCTTGAATGCTACCGAATGGATTGTCTCCATTGTTATTGGTGCCTTATCCCTTCCCATCGGTTTCATTTTGAGATTGTTGCCTGACTTTGGTGATGATTCTGCTCAAATCCACAAGCCAATTGTCTCCAGAGAACGTATGATGCTGGAAAGCGCTGTTCAAGATGTTTCTAGCAAACTCAAAGTTTATGCTGCTCTTCGTCATAAGCCTAGACGTTCCACTGGTGGTTCTAGAATGATGAGTGTTGGATCTGTTCACGAATAATTTTGAATCTGTATTAAGATCAATCCCTAATTCCACTTATACTACAATAATATAGTTTTATTCATAAACAATAATACCTGTTTTTATATCACATTATATATTTGGATTTAACCTGATTTGATATTTTTTACATGAATTCACTTGTCCAATTTTTATTTCATATAGATATCATAATATATCATTCATTTCCATTACAATTTTATAGATGATTTAACAGTTAGAATGTAGGAATTAGAAAATTCATTATTCTACAACCACTGTTATTAAATATTTTCAACAATTACATAAGTTTATGTTTCATAAAAAAATTACTGTGCCAAATTTCCACTATAAAATTGCAGAGATATTTTCATATGTTCATAAGGTTTTGAAATAACTTCATGTATATATATAAATCGTAAACTCAATGAATCTAAAAACATGTGTTTATGTTTTATCTGGTGCTTTTTCTTAGTAAAGTATCTTGAATACATAAACAATCTTGCAGTCTTCAACTTATCACCAATGCTCATGTGATTTTTTACATTAATTTTATTGGCATAACCTAATACATATCTAATTGTTGAAAATAATATCAGAGTTGGTATTATTTTTAATAATATAAATAAATCAAATTTTAACAATTTTTAGGAAATGTTCAGTATTATATAGATGTTATTAGTTTGAATATCGTTTTGATTGAAGGCTTTTATCATATTATAGATTGACATTCAAAAATTTTTTCACCTGTTAATCTAAAAATTATAATCCACTTTAAACAAAGAGCACATATTCAATTGTAGTATAAGCTTCAATTATAAATGAATTTCTTAAAATCATATTTCCTATTAAAATTTAAAATAATTCATTACAAATTACTTAATGAAGTTTCATTAATTGATTTATTACTTTGTTAAAGATGAAGTAATTTTTATTATGTTTAAATATTTATTTTATTATTTAATGACTAATAAATAAAATTATCAAGTTCCTATTAAATTATTTACAGATATAAAATCAGGTCTAAAATATTGAAATCAATAGGATATTTTAACTCTTTTACATTAATTTTATTATAATTTAACGATTCAAAAATTATAATTACAATTAACTTTATTAATTTTTTATATAAAATAAAAATAAATATTTAAATTATTATAATCAAATTCTATATAAAAAATAAGATAAATTATTACTTTATGTGAAAAAAAGATAAAATCAAAGAGTTATATTCCTAATATTTGATTTGTTAATTTAATTCAAGCTTGGTAATATTTGCTTTAAGTTTTCATTTCATAAAATTGAATAACATCTGTGAGATTAACTATTATTGTTAAATATTAAGTGTTCAAATATATTAAAGTGATCACTATATATCCCAATTTAGTAATCCAAATAAATTACTATTTTGTTAATTTGCAAACCAACTCTTCTTATCCCTCTTATTAACTTAATTCGATTAATTTATTACTTTGGTATTTTCATTTAAAGCATCTTTTTTAATATATAACTGTTGTACTTCTTCTCTTATCAGCTCCTGTCAGCTTTACTGGCATTGTTAAATGATTTGAATTCTGGTTTATTAAATTTTAGTTACGTATTTGATAATTATTTTTAATATTATTCAATAAAATAATTTACTTATAATGATATTGAACTTGAAAAATTTGAAAATCATTAGTTGATTAAGTGTTAGTTAATAATGTGATAAAGAAAAGTGAAATAAATTAATAATAATTATATTTCTCAAAATTTTAAAATAAAAAATATTAAAAAATAATTATAAAATTGAATGAACTACATGAAAATAATGAAATTAATTCAAGTGCAAAAAAAATTCAATTTAGAAATTATAAAGTAATGCCACCACCGTGGATTGAACACGGGACCTTCAGATCTTCAGTCTGACGCTCTCCCAACTGAGCTAAAGCAGCACTACTTCTTCTGATTATGGATCCATTATTACTAATTTGATTATTATACTTTAATTTCATTTCCTTCAAAATTTTTATTTTTATTTTCAATTCATCATGAATATAAACTAACAAGTTATTTTTTATGATATTAATATATATTCCTATATTTATTTTTAATTTTGCTTATAATATTTTTATATAAAAATAATTTTATTATGGTGTTACAATTGAAATAAATTTTTACAAATTAATCAAAATTATTTTAAATCAATTTTAAATTAACTATATAATAATATTATATATTTAAGCATTTAATATAATCTAATCATTAAATGTGTTTCAATATTATCAATTTATATTCCTTTGCATTAATAATTTTGGCATTTCTTTTCCGTCCTTTTATTTAATATTATAGCAGCAAAAAAATCTTTTATCTACTTTAATATCAGGATAATTTTAAAATATTATTAATATTGGAAATTTATTCAGTTTTTGTTATAATCGTGAATTAAATATCTGGTGATAATTATTTTAATAACCAATTGAAATTTATTCTGTTTTCACTAATATAAAATAAATGTAAATTTATTGCAACATTTTTATTATTGTTTTATTTCAAAAATACACATCTGTCTCGATTCGATAATTATGTATATATTACACTTCAATCTTAGTGATTATGTTAGTCCATAATCAAATGTTCTTATGTTGATCTTTTTACTAGAATTAAACCAAATCCTATGTCACTCACTAAATGAATTATTTAAACCTAGCAGTGACAAGGTAGAGAGAGGTTTATTCTGGATATTCTGCTACAATGTCACAGCAGTAAGTTTTAAGACATATAGTCCCAATATGCTAAAGAGCAGGATTAATAAACAATTTATTAAATTGTATTTCAAGTACTTTTCTAATAACCATCCTTATTTACAAGACTTATTATGAAACATATTAATTTATATAGATAATATTTGAATTAAGCATAAATTGTGTGATTCAAATAATAAAGAGGATAAGAAATTTATTAAGTTTATATAAATTATTTTTCAAATTCATTAACAATTAATTATGTTATGATTAACATATTGAATATTTATTAAATACTTAGAATGATAAAAGTAAAAATGAGAATTTAATTTATTTTGAATATTCATTTATTTATTATTATTATTATTATTTTAATTTTAAAATTAATTTCAATTTGAAATTTAATAAAAATAATTAAAATTAAATGGATAATTATTTAATGAGTTCATTTAGGATTAATTCTGTGCTAAGATTGAGCAAGGTGCCAAATGCTATAGAAAATTGATTTTAACTTGTTAATGAGAGAGGAATTTAATTGTTATAATATGATTAATATCGAATTGTTTAGATTTTATACATCGACGACTATTGATGATAGGAGCGGTTTCAATATTTGAGCAAATATGTCAAAGTAATAAGAAAAGTAATGCTATTTTATAACAGGAAAAAAAGTAGCAATTGAGACGAATACAAATTATTAATAAAATTTATAAGTTAATTTATTTGTTAAGATTATATAATCATTAAGTATATTTTTATAATTTTAAATATTTGAATTTTATTTTTTTTTAAACAAAAATTATAAAAATTTCATTAATATTCTCTTCTCATTATTAATAATAATAATAATAATTAAAAAAATTATTTTTAAAATTTTAAGAATATATATATATATATATATATATATAATTTAAAAGAAATATATTATGATTTTTTTTACTTTTATTAGTATTTTAGTATATTAATACTGTCACAGACAATTTATTATGCGGTTATTGAGGGTTGATTAAATTCACCTTGATTCTACACCTCTCGAAGTTGGATTGAATCAAATCAAAAGTACTATGCTTAAGTCTACAATTACCCAACTCTAAAAATCTTAAACTCTCTTTACATTTCCAATCCCAGTTAATGTTTATATCATCTTTATCACTTTGGAAGAATCTGAAATTCAATTTAATAGATTTTAAACTGTGGCCATATTTTGCAAATAGATTTAAGTGGTTCAAATCCACGTTAATATTTCTAATTTCGAGGTGATTTAATGAATGGCAATACTTCAATATATTTGCCAAGGTGGATGGTGTTATATAGCTGCCATGTGAAATGATCAAATGTTCCAGCTGCATATGCTTGTTGAAAAAACTATCCAAGCAGTTGGGCGGTATTTCAATACTGTGGAATTGAAAATGAGTAATTGTATTAGGCATAGTTTGGAATATTTGACCATCGTTAAAATTGTCAATCAGTTTAAACTGTTTTAGCTTGGGTACTTTTTCGAATAAGGTCTGGTAATCAATGCGAGACTGGGATTGAATAGTTAGGTCAAGATTTTCGATATTGCAGATTATATTCTCTTCGCTCAAAGCTAAGTTCAATAACTCTGAATAGATACTGATTTGACGAAGTTGGGGACAGTGACGAATAATTTGAATTATATTAAGAATACGGGTAACAGGAAATTGCTTAATAGTTAATTCCTGTAATGTAATATTTTTACCTGAAAGTTCAATATGGCTTGTAACAGGTAACTCGACACAATCTAAAGTGAGAGATTTTAAATACTTCAGTTGCATAATACCTTCTAACCAGTTCTGAGTATTGCTATTATCCTTTAGTTTGAAGTTTATCAGTTCTAAATACTTGATGTTCGGTAACTGGGTCAATATCAGATTAAAATCGTTGATTCCAAAGCTACCACGAAGCTGGCAGTACTTGACATATTGGTGTTGAAACTTGTGATGGCTCAAAGTCTTTTGAATCTTCAAACTACTGTCAGTATCTTCTGATCCTCTGATTTTAATCCAATTATTCAGTTCGGGAGTTGCGAGATGTCTGAATAGGTTACTGACCAGTCTTAAATTTTTCAAAGCATTCAAGTTACAATAGGTTGCTAGCATATCAAAGTTAAGTGATACCATCATTTCATTATTAAAATCGTTGATATTCAAAGTCATTATTATTACTATTATAATTTTTGTATTACTTGAATTGATTTGGAATAGGGTAATATTTGATATTTATATACTAGAGTTGTGGCTAGGTTGATTTATTAGTGACCCTTAAATAAAATTTATCCATTTATATTTAATTCATCATAAAACTTATTTTAGTTGAATTTTTACCCAGTTTAGTATTTTATTTTGTTGATTAAAAAATGATAATGGTTGACTATTATTTTAATGGGTAATAAAATTCCATATTAATTTAAAAAGTAATTCATTAATATTTAAAAGTGAGTTTAATGGTTTGAATTTTATTATTATTAGGAAAAAAACTTGTTTATTATTATTATTTTATCATTGATTTTAAAGATTAGTGTATAAAAATTTATTCTGTTAATTAAATCAATTTTATGATTTACTTTTGTTTATTATTCTATAACCATATGAATATATTAGAATAAATTTGTATTATTCCAAATCGATTTATCTAGTTTAATGAGTAATACTCAATTTTAAAAATTATGAAAAAAATTAATATAATGGGTATATGATACTTATTTTTAATATTAAAATGCTTGTAATCTTATTATAGGTCAATTGAATAGAAACCGTCAAAATTAATATTCTTTTGCAGCAGGGATCACATAAGGTTCTGATTATATTAATGTGGGATTGATCAATTAAAAATGGAACCTAGTACAATATAATGCTAAATTTCACAAAGCGTTTGGGGAGAGATATGCCACTGTTGAATTATTCGCCGTACCTACGATATACAAATATATTGGGTACAATTTCAAAATTAATTTAAAAATAATCCAATATATTATCCAAGAAGACATTATTTTAATATTATAATTGCCATTGGCACCCATCATCATATTCTAGTCAAAACCCAAATGATATTTTCAAAAAATATTGAATATACAAATATGTATGCCAAGTTGCATAACCCAAACCACTCATTACAATATAATATATCCTATTTAAATTATTGCCCGAGCCTTTAGCATTATTACATGAGTATATAAAAATAGATCATATTTAATTTAACTATCAAGTTGGCAATTATCCTTCAATAAATTTGATGGATATTATACAAGTTAATTGCGGTTAATTAATCATTTTTAATTACAGGAACAATGAATTATTTATTGATTTAATATTTGCAATAGTGTATAATTAATTATTTAATAAATTATATATATATAAGTAATAAAAGACAATTGATTCATTATATTCAAAAATTTTATACAATAATTAGTATTTATTAATCTAAATATAGTTATATTCTATTTTAATAAATTTATGATAATACAAAGATTAATTAAACAAATATCGAATGATTCTTCATTGTATATTAAATTGTAATTCATAGAACCCTCGGAAAATTACGCATATTGATATTGAATAATGGAATATGCATTATTAAAAGCATTCCAACCGTATCTTTTTAATCAATATATGTGATTTATACTCTAATTTTTTTTCACAAAATCAGTATTTGATAAACAAAATTTTCCTTATTTTATATACAAAAAATAACTTTATAAATTTGATTCAAAATGTTAAATTATAGTATATATAGAGAATTGAAAATATTTAATTAAATATAACATTTAATCTGATATAATCTAGAAATTTTAGATTTATTTTTATAATTAAAAAAATTTAGTCAATTTTGGCTGAAATTGCTCCCTAAATTTAAAAAAATACTTTTGATAAATTAGTGATTATAAAATTAAGTTTTATTTTGAATAATTTTATAATATTTAGTATGTTGAGTCAATAACCTAAATAAAAAATAAATATGAAAAAAAATATATTTATTGAAAAATTAGATCATGTTTATTATTATAATTTATCAAAACAATTAACACATTATTTACAATTTGAAAAAAAAGATAAACAAATATATATCAACCAAATTTAATAGCTCAATAAAATATTAAATTGATTTCAATTATATGTAACTATTTATTTTGAAAGAAACCTAATTGGAGTACCATGTACATACTCAATAATAGATTAGTATAATTATGTCAATTTTTCAAAAATAAAGTTTTGATATATATATATATATATATATGTATGGTAAGTAATTGAAAATAATATAGAAAAAAAGATATAAAATGTGGCGCATTCAATATGAGTTATCCTTATTCAAATATAATATAAAGCTAAAGCTTTAATTCCTTAATAATATCAAAAGCGAAATACAATCTTACAATTTAATGGTTACTAAAAGTGACTGGAGAATTATATTTAAAAAACTATTCTATATTATGCTTGATATATTATAAGAAATATAACTGTACATTTAAAATATCATGCAAAATAAAAATTATATCTGATTATTATAATCCATAATTATAAATTTCAATTGAAAAACTGTTATAAACATATATATATTATAACAAAGTGGCATAAAATTTCCATAAATTTAAGTTATTATTAAAATATTAAATTGGTGTAATATATATTTTTATATATAGTTTTTTTATTTCAATATATATTCATTTAATTAGAATTATTTGCTAATAAAGATTCTCTTTACAATAAATTATTTGCCAAAATGATAACATAATTAATTTAAAATAAATTTTTAATATATTTAATTTAAAATTTTAATCCATTTTATAATAAATATAAATAATTTAATTTTCCATAGTTTAAAATGAATATTTAATGATATAAGCATATACCTAAAATATTTTGCATTATGTACAAATAATATATTTCTAGAATTTATATTAACAAAATATTAGTATGGAAATTAAGAAATGGCAAATTTTTTAATTTCTGATCTTTCAAACATATTATATGTTTTGAAAAATTATATATATATATAATATATAGGAAAATAAATATTTTCAAACTAAATATATATATTCAATTTTAATTATTTTTTTTATTAAAATATTTTGATTTTAAAATTTACACTTAAATTTAATCATGCTTAAACTAGATTGTGATTATCAAAAGGCTTTTATTTTTGTATCTTTAAAACTTAACTATAAACCCTCTAAAATCATCCAAAACTTGTAAACAGCTTATGGAAATGGTGCTTTATCTAAAACTACTATATATTGCTAGATTTGTGATTTTAAAGCTAGAAAAGACACTATTCAAAATTTACTAAAATCTAAAAGACTAATTTCTATTGTCACTCTTTTACTTACTAATAAAGTAAAAAAATATATTAAGAAATACCCTTTTATTTTTGCTAGAGAACTATCAAAGCAATTTAATATTAATTATACAAGCATGTTATATTTACTTAAGTTTAAACTTGGATTAATTAATAAAAATGTAAAATAGATACCTTATAATTTAACAGAAACCTAAAAGAAAACTAGAGTAGCTATAGCTAAACTAAACTTATTAAGGTATAACCAAAAACAAAGGTTTTTACAGTGAATACTTGTAATTGATGAATCTTAGATTCCTTTATATAATCCTTTACCTAAAAATACAACAAGATGTTAGGTTAAGCTAAATTAATCCCCTTTATAAATTCCAATGAATAAACACTTTAAATATAAGCAAATGTTAATTGTTGTAATAGATTATAATGGCATATGGTTTTTTATTTAATACCTCAAGGAAAATCAATCAATAATAAGTTATATATTACTTTTTTAAATAAAACAATTTTTAAATGGTATTCTTAATATAAATTAAAGACACCTATTATTTTGCATGATAATTGTAAAATACATAAAGCTAAAGCTGTAAAAGATTTTTTATATAAAAAAAATTAGAGGGAGTTACCACATCCAGTATATTCACCTGATTATAATCCATATAATTATAATTGTTTTAGACAATTAAAAAAACAGCTTGCAAGAAAAAAAATTCCTGCAAACAAATTAAATTGGTTTGTGAAACATCAAATTTCAGTCCTTAATAAAAAGAACTGTTTTTTAGGTATTAGAAGCTTACCAAAAGTATGGAAAAGAGTTATTAATAATAAAGGAGGCTATTAATTTTATATTATTCATTAATTTTTATATATTATTTATTAATTTATTTGTTTAATTTTAATTTTAAAATTGTGCCATTACTTAATTTCTGCACTAATACTTAGAAAAAATGAATTGAGTATCTGTTTGCCAAGTTAAGCTATTTTAATAAAAACCTAAAATATTTAAACATTTAAAATTTCAATGAAGTTATATTTATATTTTTCTATTTTCTGATAATTTTAACTATATCTATTTAAACAATTATTTTTAATTGTTTATATATTTATCATATTCAATATATATTCCACAAATATTAAGAAAATTAATTGATTTATTTATTCTTTAGATTTTTTATAAATAGAATAAATATTGTTATATATCGAATTTTTTCTGTCAGATATTTATATATTTACTTTATATAAATAGTATATAAATGTCTACTTATATTTTATTTTAATTATGGTAAATCATATTAAAGTGTTTTGAGAATTAAGTTTTTTTTCAAATCTGATTTAATTTAGTGTGAAAGATGAAATATATGATATCATCAATGATTTATAATCCTTAATTAATTGTAAATCATAGGATTCAGAATTCAAATAATTTTGATTTCATATGCTTATCACTAAATGACAATATTATGATGCTTATAAGTTGGCTAATATATAAAAGATCGAAAATATTGTCTTGACTAAAAATTAATATGTATTCTATTCCTGTTCAATTTGATCCAAAATCCATGCACAATAATAACTATAACAACTATAGCAATATGAATGATAACCAATTGAATCAACCTCACTCTCAATCTATCGATATGAGCAATTTAAACCATGGTCAAACAGATGAACCTTTTCATCCACCAGACTCTGTTATTGCTGGAGAAGGTCCCAGCGGTGCTCACAATTCTTCCAAGTACGAAGGATCTAATGATCCTTCAATGACGCTTGTGCCTAGTGAACAACTTGGAGATGTCAGTAACTACAAAACTAACAGATCTGAAGAACAACCGGTCACTCCTCACAACTCATATAATAATAATAATAATACTGCCAATGAGCAGACAAATGTGAGAGAATCTTTGAGTCATGTTCCAACTCATTCATCACATCAAACTTCAAGTAATAACAATAGTCATTCCAAAGATATTCCCGCACTAACGGGTACAGTGCCTATTCCACTTCATACTTCAACTGGTAGTCATGCAATGAATGTTATACCTAGCGCTCAATTAGGAAATGTCGATAATTACAAGCCTTCCAACTTGAGTGAATATCCTATTACTCCTCACAATTCAATTAATAAGCATTCAACCAATTAGTACAATTATTACAAAGAGCCTGAAAATAACCCTAATACACAAGCATCTTTAAATCAAACCCAAAACTTCAAAAATTTCTCCAAACAAAAGTTAGGTGATGAAATTAACAAGCAAACCAATCAGCAGAATGCCTCCAATCAACCTAGTCATTTAATTGATCATCAAGATTTCCACAGGACTGGAGAGTCTTCTCACAACATCTCCTCCGATTCCAATACTCACTCAACTGGTCCTCAATACAATAATGAAGATGTTCCATTAATGACTCAACTTTCCCAAAGAGTACATGAAAAGGAACAAAAAGGTGAAGATCTTGAAGAGCCTGAAGGAATTGTCCCTCTCACCAAAGAAGAAATTCAAGAGAGTACTGAAATTCTTAAGCGTGCTACTTCGTTATATCCAGAAGGATCCGATTTCTTAAATAGAGAACTTCAGAAAACTCTTAATAACATTGAGATTACGGATTCACACTATAGAAATGATGAATCTGATTCCAAGACTTGCCACAACTCTACCAGTTTCAAAGATCCTAGCCTAGTTGGCTGTAATGCATCGAGGGTTGAAGATACATATTTAAATCATCCAAACCACAGCATTATTCAATCCGATACAACAAATCCTTTCACTCATCATCAACAAAATACCAAGTTTAATCCTTCTGGTTTGAATGATCAAAGTCATCATTTCACTACCAATAATCGATTCTTGAATCAACCAACTCATGGGCTTGAACACAACAATAGTACCAATCCTGATGCTAATCGCAATGACTCCAGTTCATTCAACCATCAAGGTAAAGAGCATGCTGTCCAAATGGAGCACGATAAGCGAAAGCAAGCCCAAGTTATGGCTAGTACTCAATTAGGTACTGTTGCTTAATTATTTTGTTAGATTTATTTTTGTATTTTGTACAATATATTGTAAAAATATATTATAAGACGGAATCATTTAATAAATTTCTAAATACATGTTTTGATCCTCAGTGTTAATTTTATACTTGAAATATTTCAAAAAATATACCACCTTTAGTTTATTAAACATTTAAAATCAATTATAAAAATACTTATAATTAATAAAGAGATTGATTGTTTTATTAATATCGGGCTATTTTAATATTATAATTATCTTCTTGAATCGCTTGATATCGATTTAACATTTATAATGGATCTTGAATAAGTTGATGCAATGAAAATGTAATTATATATAAATATATCATAATTTGATCATATAATGATTTGTTCTTAATGTATACTTTATATTATTATAAATTCAAGCTTGTTTCTTTCCAAGATAATTTGAATTAAATTTTCAAAAATAAATTGTATTTTCTAATATTGCACAAAATGTATAAATATTTGTTAAATTTAACCTTTTGATATCAGTATTCATATGAATATATATAATAATATCCTGATTATATTTGTATTGATAATTATATTTTATCCAATTCACTACAAACTATTTGATTAAAATCATACATATTTTTTATCTATTTAAAAATATCCTTAAGCAACTGAAAAAATATAGTTATTCAACTATTTTTTAAAATTTGAACACCTTTATTATATTTTACATTGTATTAAAAATCCTTTTGCAAAATTATATCTTCTGGTATTTTAAATTCTTTCATAATCTGAAATTTAATAAAATTATAAACCTTTTTTACTCTATCATGACTTAAATCACAGAGATAAATTTAATACTTTTTCCAAAATAATTTTCAAATTGAAAATATTATGAAAATCTTTAACTTTTGATTATTAATAGAAATCCTTAAATCATACAAATTTAAATTGTCATAAGATTCAAAGGATAATATTTGAAATTTAATATATCAGCATATTTTAATATTTTCTGAGATTCTCCTATAAGGTAGAATGTACTTTGATTTAGTATATATTAAATGTAGGCCATAGCATGTCAGAATTCTCGATGGATATTTGTATCATTAAAACTAATCATGATATTTATAGCACCATAAGTATTCACCAATTTTTTAACATTTCAATATAATATGGGGAATCAACTATAAAACTCGGTAAATATATTTGAATTGAGAGTATAGATTTTATAAGTGTAAGATATTGAGATCCATTAATTCCATAAAATAATTTACCAAAAATACATTATTTCTAAAATTTTCAGTCTTAATATATGAAAATTGAGAAAAATGTAGTTAAATTGGTATCTATGATTTAATTTAGTAGTAATAAGTTTTGGATCACAATTACATCATCCTCCCAACATTTGATAGAATGGTCACGAATTCTGAAATTTTTGATATGTTTTAAATATTATTATATCAGAGTAAAATTTCTTATTAAGTTATTATATTCCAATATATTTTTCTATAAGGGTATCAATCAGCATGTGGTAAATTCGAAAAATATTGAACGTTACAGATAATCCGCATTTGAAACAAAATTTATGATAGATGATTTGTTGATATTAAAAATCAATTATCAATCAATTTTATGAGTAAATAATAAATGAAAGGATAATGAATTAGACAAAATACAAAGTATATTTTGTTGTAGCATATAAAAAATGAATACATTCAGATTTACTTACATATATCCACATTCATGAACCTCATTAAAAGAAGTGAAGAGAAAAGTAATACAGCTTTGATAACATTTGCTGAAGGCATGTTCCAAATAATCGAGTAACTTAAAATAGTCCAACTTCATTAGAATCAAACTCCGAATAAAATGTGAAATGCAAGACATATGGATTATTAAACATAAAATCTTTTCAATTTTATCCAGTAACCTTAATTTTGTGGTCATTCATAGTGGATTTAATTTTTATCCCAAATTTAGTATAAAAAGGGTTTGTAGTTAAATCAAAATTAATGATTAATCATCTCTAATCAATACTTTTATAATCTAGAAAACTATTTATTTAAGCGATTAACATTTATAAACTATTTTCTATTAACCTTACAATATTATCATAACTACAATGCTTGGATTAATAAAATATATACTGATCACATTACCATCTCAATTTCTTCAATTATTGTTCACTTTGCTCTCGGAAACGATAACGCTAAGCTTCAGTTATGCAACTATTTTTAACACTGTGCTAATCTCAGCAATAGGTGGTTTCTTCCTAATTCGCTATAAATTCTTGACCAACTATTCCAAACTTCCAAAGCCCGAACCTATTCAGGCACCTTCAGAGGGATTTGATCTTCAGCCTGACATTGTGTTTGAAGAAGAACCCAATACTCCTACCGATTTTAAGACGTTTCCTAATGACTTCTTTCATTCCTTCCTTAAAACTATTAAAATTTTTGGATATTTAGAAGAGCCAGTACTTAATGAACTAACGCGATATCTCAATACCCAAAAATTGATTGCAGGCGATATTCTCTTCCAAGAGAATGGATCAGAGTCTAAAAAATCTTTTTATATTGTTTTAGATGGCTGTGTGCAAATATACCCTTCCAAATCGGCTAACGGCCTTAGCGGATCGTTTGATGATAGTTATGGTTCTGATAACACTCCTCTAACGGAAATTAAATCTGGAGGAACACTTTCTAGTTTATTTACATTGATGTCACTCTTTACTGAAAATGTTTCACTTAAGAGATCTTTATCGACGCCCCGCTTTGAAGAATTTTTGGATCAGCTCAATCTCTCAAACTATATCATCACTGAAGAAGCATCCGATATTCCAATTCTTAGCCAAGAATTGGTTAAAATGCAAAGTTCTACAAGTTTCAACGATACCTTGCATCCTAATATTATTGCACGTGCATCCGTCGACACTACTTTAGCTGTCATTCCAGCTGAAGCATTCCATCGCGTTACTAAAAAATTTCCCTCTGCAGCTGCTCACATTGTTCAAGTGATTTTAGCTAGATTCCAAAGAGTTACATTCTTGACCTTGAATAATTATCTTGGTATGTCTCGAGAACTCTTGTCACTAGAGAAAAATGTTACGGATTGGGCTAACTTTGGTCAAAATCAAATTCATTTCGATACGAATCAATTAACGGGAACCATTTTAGAACTTGTAGATGTTGCAAAAACCAACAGCTCTAGGACCAGAATTAATAGCAATCCTTTTATAGCCCCATCAGTATCTAATCGCTCTCCAATTAATGCATCGAATTACAAACCTAAGGTTAACTCATACTTTCGATTATCCACAGATTGGTACCAGTCAAAAAGTGAGCGTGAGTTAATTTCAACTATTAAAAGCTTCGTTTATAATAGCATTTCTACCTGTATTGGTGCCAATGGCAATGAAACAGATTTAAATTATCGAAAGGCCCAGTCTGCTGATGCAACACCAGTCACAACCACATTATCTATTGATCCAGAGCATTTGCGATCCCGCTCAGATTTAGATGATCATGATACAGACTCTTTAGGCTCATTTCATCACAGCGAAATATTTGATTATGGTATCGATATTTCTGATGAAATAGAACTATATTTTGTCAAAGCTGGTACCCAGTTAGCTAAACAGGGAGATCGAAGCAAAGGATTATGTTTTGTAATTTCTGGAATGGTCGAAGTATTCCTTGATAATCCATCAAGGTCCAACACTTTTACTGGAGATGACTCACCTAATTCCTCAAGAAAAACCAAAAGTCTGTTCCGAGTCGGCCCTGGTGAAATTGCTGGCTACCTTAGTGCATTAACCGGTTGTCCATCATTCGTTAACATGGAAGCTCAATCAGATAGTATCATAGGATTTTTGCCTAGATCCACCATTGAACGAGTTAAAGAAAAATATCCAAGCGTTTTGCTTACTCTCGCTAAAAGATTGATTTATCAATTGCCTAATGCCATTCTTTTAGTAGATTTTGCTCTTGAATGGATTCATGCAAGTGCTGGTCAAGTTCTTTGTAGACAAGGTGATCCTGGTAAATACATTTATATTATTTTAAGTGGTAGATTGAGATCTATTGCCGAATCAAAGAAACAAGGATTAAATATACTGGGTGAACATAGTCAAGGAGAGTCAGTTGGAGAACTTGATACTTTAACTAACTCTAAATACTCATTTACCTTACACGCTATCAGAGATTCTGAAATAGCTAGAATGCCTACTACTCTATTTAATGCATTGGCTACATCTTATCCCTCCATTACCATTCAAATTTCAAAGTTAATTGCCTCACGTGTTAAAGCACAACAAAATCAACTTATTCAGAATCCTAATCCATCTCCAATTCACCATCGTACTTATGGTCGAAATAATTTCAATCTCAAGACTATCAGTATTCTTCCTGTTCAGTCAGGTGTACCGGTTGGTGAATTTGCATCGCTTTTACAGGAAGCATTTGCAGGAATTGACCAATCTTGTACATTAATCAATAATGCATCTATCATTTCAGCCTTGGGAAAGCATGCATTTGCTAAACTTGGTAAATTGAAGCTTATGAATTATTTCGCTGAGCAGGAAGATGCATATGAAACTGTCCTTTTCGTTGCTGACCAAGCTCCATCATCTCCTTGGACTCAATGGTGTATTCGTCAGGCTGATTGTATTCTACTAGTTGGTATGGCTGATGATATTCCTGCAATTGGCGATTTTGAAAAACTCATTGTTGGCAAAAGAACTACAGCACGTAAAGAATTAGTTTTGCTCCATTCTAAGCGTAATTTTGAATCAGGCCTTACTCAAAGATGGTTAAAGAATAGAATTTGGATTCACAATCATCATCATATGTTCTACCCTTACAAGACTTCCAACCCAAGACCTGTGGCAATGAGAAGAAAGAATACTTTTATGAATTTGAAAGATTCTCTTGAAAGATATTATCATCAGATCAACTCCCAAGTTCCTGTCCCCACTCCATATATTGGCAATCGAAGCGATTTTGCCAGACTAGCACGTAGATTGTGTGGTAAATCAATTGGTGTTGTTTTGGGTGGTGGTGGTGCCAGAGGTATTGCACATATCGGGTTCATAACTGCCATGCAAGAGGCATCAATTCCAATTGACATTGTTGGTGGATGTAGTATTGGTGCTTTTGTTGGTGCATTGTATGCTAGAGATCCTGATAGTGTTACAACTATGGCTCATGCCAAAAGCTTTTCCTCTCGTATGGCTAATATATGGAGAAAGATTGCAGATTTGACATATCCAGTTATTTCTTGGTTTTCAGGACACGAATTTAATCGAGCTATTTGGAAAACCTTCAATGATATCCACATTGAGGACCTTTGGCTTCCTTTCTACTGTGTCACAACCAACATCACCAAATCTAGATTGGAAGTGCATCAAAATGGATATTGCTGGAGATATATTCGAGCTTCAATGAGTTTGTCGGGTTTCATTCCCCCTCTCTGTGACAATGGACAAATGCTAATTGACGGTGGTTACCTCGATTATTTGCCTGTATCAGTAATGAAATCGATGGGAGTAGACACCATCTTTGCACTTGATGTTTCAGCAGATGATAACATGGCCGAAAGTTATAATTATGGTGATTCATTATCTGGCTGGTGGGTAGTTTTAAACAAACTAAATCCATTTAGTAATATTCATCTTCCAAGTTTGGCTGATATTCAATCACGTTTAGCTTATGTTTCAAGCGTTTCCCAATTGGAAGAAGCCAAAGCAACCCCTGGATGCTATTATGAACGATTACCTGTCACTCATTTTGGTACTTTAGAATTTGGCAGTTTCAAAGATATTTTTGATGTTGGTTATAAACGTGGAAAAGAATGTTGTGCAGAATGGGAAAGACAAGGATTGTTAGAGAAGCTTAGAGGAAAGGTTCAAGGAGAAGAGGCATCTCCAAAATTGGGAGGTCGCAGATATTCCTTTTAACTGACTTTATTTAATAAATAATCAAACATATTTTGCTACTATAAAAATCACTGAAAAATCTAATATTAAACTATAAAGTCTGAAAATATGTTTATTGTAGGTGTTAAAATTATCATCTTTCCAAAACATTCATTCAGTTGTGTTGATAATGATTTTAGAAAATTCTTTCAAATATTCAGCATTAAAACATTCATCTTGAAATCATATTAATGATCCAGCACAATAAATATGAAATTGAAAATTTGAGTGAATAGAATATCGTTAGCTTACAACTTGATAAATTCAAAATATAATTTTTATTTAGTAATAGGTTATATATTATTGGAAGTGGCAAATAAATAAGACATAGGCATTAGTTTCAATTACGAGGTCTCCACCAAATATACCTTCCGGTTCTATGGTTAGATGGAATCATGTTAGAGACTATTCTGATTGGCATATTAATCAAGTCACTTAAAATACTTCGGCGTTGGTTAAGGGATCTTTCGACTTGATTATTCTCTGATGTGATATTGGAAGTGGGAGCTGATGAAACTAAACAGATGATGGTAGCCGTGATCAAAGAGTTTAAGCGCATGGTTCAATTAATTAATTAGATTTAATATTTAATAATAATAAACATAATCAAAAACATACTGATATTTATACTACATTCTAATTGAAATGCATCCGAGTTCTCAGTAACACTAGAGGAATTTTTGAGGATTTATGAAAATGACTAAAAATATTAATGATTTCATTGATTAAAACGTGGTAATACATATTAATTTGCTATGTGAGTTTTTTTTTGAAATATTATTATATGCTTGTGATATGAATTTGAGAAAATTGTAAATTATCAAACTTAAGCTGATAATGTAAGATTTCTATTGATTCGTAGTATAGCCTATAGATAAATTGGTATAAAAAATTACTATTTTTTAAATTAATGCTCAGTGTAAGATATTTTTAGGTAAAGAAATAAAAAGTATAAAATATAAAAAAATAATATTTATTTTTACACATCAAAATAAATCTCAAAATAAGGCTAATAACAGTAACTTTGTGATAAAATAACTGATATTAACTCTTTGTTGTAATTTAAGCATTTGTATGGAGTCAATAAATCGATGATAATAATTAATATATATATATCTTAAAAATATTAAAATGGATTTTTATATTTATGATAAACTAACTAGATAATGATTAAAAAAGATTAATTTTATTTAAAATTGTTTGTTTTAAGCAGATATACTAAAATTTGGTCTAAGCATAAAATATTTAAAAGATTGTTAACAATATGTAAAAATTAATTGAATTTTTCACCAATTTAATAAAATCTCATGGATTTTAGTATTCAATAAACATTAGAAAATCATTTTTAGTTTGAGTATATTCAATGAATTGATTAATGTCACAATATTTATTTAAGATCCTTAAAAATTGGATATAATTTGTTTTTTGTAATCATTATATCAATCCATAAACATCCTCCTAAAATTCTTTATGGAATTCAATTTCGCTAAATTAATATTACATATCGTATAACATTATTTTACATAATATATAAAATTGTTAATATGCTAATTAATAGGAAATTCTGAGATATTGTATTGATATATATTATATTTTCTTCATATATTTTATTTTGTTTCAGAGTGATAAATTATTGAAATTATATATTAAATTATGGAAATAATATAATATGACATATATTGGAATATTCACAATTATGGAATTATCAATTGATATCAATATACTTAAATTATATTGCATTATATAACATAATTTGACATATGAACATTATTACTAATCATACAATTGATGTATAGTTCTAATTGATTCATTCTATTCTATATTTCAAATAACATATACACGTAGCTAATCAATGCAGTAATGGGTATTATTACTGATCACAAATCAATTTTTATTCCTTTTTAGCTTTAATTTGGTATAAATACCATTCTTTTTATTCACTTAATAAAAGAGCAGATTTAGCCAAATCCTTGTAAATTACTTTTCCAATCGTAATTTCAATTCTAACAGTATTATTTATACACATTTTATAAAAAAATATTAAATTTTATTATCCATTGTAGTGTATATCAATAGTATGATATGTTTTCAATAAAGTATTTGGATATGATATTGTAAAAATTATATTATATATACCATAAAATACAATAACAAAATTATTGTTATATATATTGTTATTAACTTAATATGTATTTTGTAAACATTGTATTTACATGTATATATATTGTTGTATATTTCCAAAACCGACAATATTTAATCGTTGAATTATTAATCTTATATCATTGTTTCATATTATTATTAAAATGAATCTACTTAATTATAATAACGCAAAATACATAGCATATTTATATTTAAGGATGGATAATTTAAAATTCTATTTATAGTCAGTTGGTATGATTAAATGATGAAATTTTAAATCATTCACTTAAACAAATAAGTAAACATGATAACTACCCAATATCATACTGAAAATGAGTATTTAATGACATAAAACCTCTAAATTGAAAATAATTGGTTGAATATAATACAATTTTTAACATTAGTTGTTGATCCAATTATTTGAACTAAGTACATATGAATATAAAATTGCATACAGATAAAAATGATTTAGTAGATTGGATGTCCTTATTTGAAATTTGATAGAAATGAAAATTGATATTTAGTATAGAATTCCATATTAATAAGTTGAATAAATAACAATTAAGCTATTGAATATAATACTTTAATAATAATAATTAATTAAATAATCAAAGTGTTAGTTTATATATTTTCTGAAAATATACTTTTATAACCATAATTTATATATTTTGTATCCTGATCAATTTATAATAGCACTATCCAAATATATTATTTTCTGTTATATTGAATTCTATCTGAGATCATCCAAATTGAGCTTAAGCCACGCAACAAAGTATTATAAAATTATATCATAAAATCTTTTCTTTTTCTAATCCGGCTTCAATTAAATTTATTGATAATTTTGCTAACACAAAATTCAAAATCCGGTAATTGGTTGCTATCATGCTCTTCTATTCAAACCATTCAATACTAATATAATAATGAAATCAAGTATAACGTTCTTATTATTATTTATATAAGTTGATAATGAGAATGTTTGGAAACTGTAGAATTGTCAAATAAAAATTTTTTCAAACATGCTGAGCTATATATTGATTTAACATCTTATCATATCATTTGGGAATTTGATAAAATTTATACCCCGAACTATACAATTATGACACAAAACAAACTTTATATACATATTTCAAATACAAGATTTTGAGTAGATAGAATAGAGCTATCTTTCAATATGATTAAAGCATCATTCAATGGTGATTAAATTTAATATATATATAGAAAGAAAGAAAGAATTATTTAGAATATAACAATAAATGACTATGTATTATAAGTGCTTGATAAACTTAAGATATAAATATTAGTTTATATCACGAGGCCTCGACCAAATATATTTTCCTTGGGTATCATCTAATGGATTGAGATCAGACACAAATTTGACTGGCACAGTAATCAAATCACTTAAAGTACTTCGGCGTTGGTTAAGGGATCTTTCGACTTGATTATTCTCTGATGTGATATTGGAAGTGGGAGCTGATGAAACTAAACAGATGATGGTAGCCGTGATCAAAGAGTTTAAGCGCATGGTTCAATTAATTAATTAGATTTAATATTTAATAATAATAAACATAATCAAAAACATACTGATATTTATACTACATTCTAATTGAAATGCATCCGAGTTCTCAGTAACACTAGAGGAATTTTTAGAGGATTCATGAAAAGATTGTTAATAATAATGGTTTAAATTCGATTAATCAAAAAGTTTTATTACCTCTTTTTATGAGAATTTCTTTTTTGAAATATTATTATATGCTTGTGATATAAATTTGATAAATTTTAATATTATCATTTTAAATTTCAAGACTATTATAAGATTTTTATTGATATATAGAATAACATATGTATAAATTAGTATAAAAATTTAATATTTTTTAAATAAATCTTTAGTAAAAAATATTTTTAGATAATAAAATACATAATAAAATATTCTTTAATTCCTTACCTTATAGTAAACTTCAAAAAAGCCTAAAAATAGCAATTTTTAAATTAACTAAAATAATCTATTAGTGATTTGATTCCTCAGTATAGAATTTATAAATTAATATAATGAAATAATTTTTTTCAAAATTAAATAATGATTTTTGTATTTGATAATATTATATTTATCTTTTATTAACAAAAATAATTAAAAATTTGATTCAATATATGATGCCGAGCCATAAAATTAAAATTTAACATTAATTATTTTTATTAAAATTTTAACCAACTAATCTATTATTTGGTTTTATTTTTTATATTTATATTAGTTTAATGACTTAAAATAATTTTCATTGAAGGTGAGATTGTTAATGTATTTTAAATCAAAACTTTAACAGAAAAGATGCTTGAAATTAGATTAAAATTTTCGTCAATATAATATGCAAGAAATATATGTACTTGAAATTACATGGATATGCTATGGAAATATATTAAAACTATCAGTCTATATATTGAATAATATTGTTAATAAAATTCAAATAGTTTATAGGTCAAATATATTATATGTGATATACTTTTCAAATTATAGAGATTTCAAGTTTGAGGTAGGTGATTATGTGATATTCAAAGCAATGTCTACTCATTAACATACTCTAATCCAATCTTAGCATCAGGGTATAATTGCTTGAGCTGTTCTAAAAGGTCTGGATAGATCTCACATTCAACATCTTTTGCCCAGAGGAAGTCCAAATGCTCATAGTGGGGAATATCTTTATGGAAAGGAAGTTCTGGCAAACTTTCAATGAGGAGAGCATTATCACTTAAAGTATCACTACCACCATGGAACAAAACGACTTTGGTTGTAATTTGCTTGGTAGGATATGAATGAATCATATGGGTTCGACGAGATGAAGAGGGTCTTATGTTAGGAATGTCATCATAGAATTGAAGTTTTAAATTTCGAATGATTTGGAACCAATGTACCAAGACTTTAACAGATGTAGTGGAGTACAAGTGGAGATAGCAGGAAAGCTTGGTTTTGTAATCAATATTGCGACTGTGCCAGTTGAATAAAAAGTACAAGCAGTAATCAATGAATCTGACAAATAGAGGAGTAGGAATGACTTCTTGCCAGAAATACACCATGCTAATTGCAGCTCTACGTCCAAATAAGAGATAAATGATGGTAGGAGATGCTTTGACAATAGAGTTGATAAAACGATTCATGAGCCCAAATGGAGCCATAGCAGGAGCTAATCCAATAAAGCAGTTAATTTTTTTGTTGAGCTTGAGGCTGACACTGAGTGCTGCAAAAGCGGTGGCAGTTCCCTGACTGAATCCAATGTATGTGAGAGAAGAACGTTCAGTTTGCTCCAAAATGTAGTCAATGGTACTGGGAATATCAATTAAAGCAACTTCATCCATAGAAAAATCCCAAAAGTCATTATTCAAAGCAGATCTTGACTGGTGCTTAAAACTATATTTGTTTCCTCTGCAATTTCCTAACCATACATCGAAGCCCAAGTCAACAAGCCAGAAAGCAAGATTAGCAGAACGATCAGGACGACATACAAAAATTTCAGAATTCATCATAAAACCGTGCCAAAGTAGAACAGCTGGTCGTTTAGCATCTTTAGGCTTGTTTTTAGGTAAAATGCGATGAAGTCCTAAAAAGTAGCCATCATTTGTTCTCACTACATGTTCTTCGAAGCCATATCCAAATCTGTGCACTAAATCATAAGTACAGTTGTATGGATGCTCCTTAGGTGGGAATAACAAAACTTGGCTATATTAAAAATATGAATAGATGTTATATAAATAACTCAAATTTAAAATTTACCTTCCAAAGAAGTATTCCAAGGTAGAAGTAATAAATCTTGCAGGGATTTCCAAAATAGATATCATTAAAGTACCAAAAAGATATAGATATTCTACTATACTCAACCTATCGATAATTAATAAACTCATATCTGATTATATTGTTTCTAATATATATTTTGGTTTAAACTGAGTCGATCAAAGTTAGAAAATTGAGTTCAATTTATATTTTTACTGAATACAGTGGTTGATTAAATTTGGTAAGTTTCATAATTTTCTGGTTTTGTGAAAATATCATTGATGAAATAACTAGACAATCATTTAACATGTGATAAGATATTGGGACTTAATGATGAAGTATTCGAAACAAAAGTCATTTAAAATGATTAATTTTTGAAATTGATAAATTCTAAATTATCAGATTAAATAGTTATTTTTGATCTTAGATCTAATCTTAAAATGAACCAACAAAATCAAATTTTATTTACCTTAATGAACAAATTTTGATTTATATAATATAGTTGTTAAAAATATCAATATTCAAATAATTTCAATTATAATCTGATGTATCAATAAGCAATGATTTATATAAAAATTAGCTAAAATGGTTTTCTATATCACAATTTATATATGTCAACAATTATGAATAAATGATTAATTTATAATTGATATTTTAATATAGCAGTTAATTTATTATATAAAACTTGATTTTTTTGTAAAATATTGGTGTGATATTTAACATCATTAATGATGATTTCATATTAATTATATAGATTTAATATCCATAAATAATGATTTCAATATTTCGAATCTCTTTATACTCGAGATAATAATTGTATTAAGATTATTATGATGAAATATATGGTGAAATACAATTATTAAGATTGGATGCTTAGATCGAATTTATTATAACATCAAAAATTATTCCAAGTGCAACTAATTAAAACGTATATAAGTAGGATTTTTAGAATTTATTGTCATTAAAAACTAAGTTAATATCAATAATAATAAGAAAATTCAGATTAATACATTCATTTAATCATCATTCAAGAGCTATATATTAATTAATTAGATAACATCATTTTTATAGATATTTTTCCTCAAATCATCAATCTCGGATAAATTTAAAAATAAAATACATGTTTTAAGAAATGTATATTATAAAATTCATTTATAATATGAGATTAAAAGTATAGGCTAAAAGATGACTAAGTATTAATATAATTTGTTGTTGATTGCGATTTTTGTTCAACATCTACAAAATCGAATTCAAGCTAAATTGCAGAAAAAAATCAAGCCTTGATTTTATTAAAATTTAAACCAAATATCAGCAACATCTATATATTATGAATATCATTTAACCAATTATTCTCTGTTTTTGTTAACAATAAATTATATCGAATAATGACTATATTAATATAATCTTAACAATATATTTTTTCACTAGGAATTTGAAGTATTATTGATGAATTTTGGTTTGAATAAAAGTCCCATAATTTTAACACTGTAAATAAAATTTATAAAATTTATCCAATGAAACTGCTTTAAAATTATCAGAATATATATTTTATAAATTAAACAAGTTTTATATTTAATTAAAAATATTCAATATTAAATCTTATTTAAATATTAAATATAAGATTTTTATAAATATTTAATATCATCAATAATCATTCAAATTTCATTGGTTCAAATTATATACAAACAATCATAATGTATTTTCATCTTCCTTTGTATTTTTTATAAACTAATTTTTAGAATTAGATCGAATATTTCAGCTATTATTATTGTTTAAATAATGGACAATAACGGACATTCTGAACCACCTTCCATTTTACCCAGAGAGATTACCGAAGTTGCAAATGGTCGACCAACATCAGGTAAATTATTCGATTAAAACTAATAATTCATTAATTTTAATATTATAATTTAGTGAATGATCATTCTGACCGCAGAGGTATTCAACATCAATTATAAAATTAAATTCATACTAATTATTTAGGATATGAGTATGATTCCCACCATGATGAACGTAGTCATAGACATAGAGATTCAGAACGTGATAGAGACAGACACAGTCGCCGTAGTAGACATGAAAGAAGTTATGACAGAGAGCGTGACAGAGAAAGATCAAGCCGTCGCGATAGAGAAAGAGATTATGATCGCGACCGTAGAAGTCACAGAGATTATGATAGGAGAAGAGATTATTCTCCAGGCAGAGACAGATATTCGAGAAGAAGTGAACGCCGCCGTTCTAGAGATAGTCACAGTCCTTCAAATAGATCAAGTAGCCACATGAATGAAAATATCGTTCCTCTACATTTACGCAAGCGTCATTTAAATCTATGGGATGTACGTCCCCCAGGTTATGATGGAATGACTTGTGAGCAAGTCAAAGCCACTGGGCATTTTCCTCTTCCCGGTCACATTGGTGCTCTTAAAGCTGCCGGTCTTTATCATGGATATATCGCTAGTGGCTTGATGCCATCTCCTTATGCCCATCCTTTAATCACTCAAGGTATCGCCGGTAATGGTGGTCAAACTTTGACACTCGCGCGCCAAGCCAGACGTCTTTATGTTGGCAATATTCCATTTGCAATTACAGAAGGTGAAATTGAAAGGTTCTTCAATGCAACCATGAAAGAACTGAATATCGCTTCTTCTAGCGAAAATCCTGTTGTTTCGGTCTCTATCAATCACGATAAAAATTATGCATTCGTTGAATTTAGAGATGCTGATGAAGCTTCTGCTGCCATGGCTTTCGATGGTATTAACTTTCAAGGCCAAGCTCTCAAAATTCGTCGTCCTAAAGAATACCAGGCTCCAACAAGTGATTCTGGAGATGCCGCTGCCACGACTTACATTGGTGGTGTTTCATCCAATGTTCAAGACACACCACATAAGCTATTTATTGGCGGTTTACCCTCATACCTCAACGAAGAACAAGTAATTGAGTTACTAAAGGTGTTTGGTGAACTCAAATCATTTAATTTAGTCAAAGACACAATTACCAATGTGTCAAAAGGATTTGCCTTTTGTGAATACGCAGATCCCAGTGTTACCGACCTAGCATGTCAAGGTCTTAATAACATGGAATTAGGTGACAAAAAACTACTTGTTCAACGTGCAAGTGTCGGTGCAAAGCCTATGATGGGCATCAACCCACCTCCTCAATTGTTTATCAATGCCGCACCCGATCAACTTCAGCCTACCCGTATTTTGCTTCTACTCAATATGGTCACTCCTGAGGAGTTAGAGGATGATGAAGAGTATGAAGAAATTTTAACCGATATTGAAGAAGAAGCCGCCAAATTTGGTAAAGTTTTATCGATCAAAATTCCAAGAGATAAAACTCAATATAACGAATCTGCTATCGGTAAAGTATTTATTGAGTACGATAATGACACACAATGTGCTGTTGCTTTGAAAGCTTTAGCTGGTAGAAAATTTTCGGACAGAATTGTATTAGCTTCATATTATCCTGAGGAAAAATTTTTAAACAATGATCTTTAATCATTTCTTTTTAATCCATTCCATTTCCATACTTTTACTATATCTGAAAATAATATTAATTCCACATAATTATATATTTTTCAATAAAAGAATCTCTTTACATTGATATTTATTACTAAGGGCTTATGTATTAGTTATATTTATTCCTAATATTATTTAAATACAACGAATTAAGACTCAATTTTAAGTTTTAGAATCTAAAATACAATTAGGATGTTTTCACTTATCAACTATATATTTACTCTTATTTTCAAGTGATATTTTATTATCTTGTATTTTTGTTGGTATCTATTTCAATATGGATACAACTGATCACAATAATGATATTTAATAATCATTGTATTAAATTTATATATCAAGATTCAACTCAATTGATCATTCCTATTATTTTTATCTAAAATATAATCAACTATCTCTAAAAATTTAGTTAAATCAGTTTATTTAGTTAAAATGATTTATTTACCTATCTTAATTTTGAAAACAAAGATATAAAATATAATAAGGAAATTAGTAAAATGATATATCTATAAACAAAAAATTATATATAGTTTAATAATACAAGTATAATATTATCATATTTATATTTGTAATAAAAATTTTATTAAAGGATAATATAACTTTAATTGTAAGTATACTAATAATTGAATAATATTTATTAATATAAAATTAAAGAAATGGGAAATTTTTTAATATCTGATTTTTTAAACTTATTAATTTTAAATAACAAAAATAATTTTTTAAAATTAGTTGTTTAATTTAATTATGCTTAAACTAAATAATAATCATCAATAGTTTTTTATTTTAGTATTAGTAAAACTTAACTATAAACCATCTAAAATCATTTAAAATTTATAAGTAGTTTTTAATAATAAAGTATTATTTAAATCAACTATTTATTATTATATAAATTAATTTAAAGTTAAAAAAAATTATTTAAAACTTATTAAAATGTAAAAAACTAATTTTAATTATTATTTTTTTAATTATTAATAAAATGCAAAAATATAATGAAAAACATGTTTTTATTTTAGTTAAAGAATTATTTAAATATATGAATATTAGTTTTTCAAGTAATATATATATACTACAGTTTATAATTAAATTAATAATTTAAAATATTAAATAAATATCTTATAATTTAACTAAAGTTTAAAAAAATCAAAACATCAATTATTAAATAAAACTTATTAAAATATTATTAGAAACCTAAACTTTTATAGTAAATAATTATAATTAATAAATTTTAATCTTTTTTATATATTCTTTTATTAAAACATATTTCAAAATTTTAAATTAAGTTAAATTAACTTCTTTTATAAACTTTTTTAAATAAATATTGTGTTAATAAGTGAATGTTAATTATTATAATAAATTATAATAGTATATGCTACTTTTATTTATTTTTAAAGGGAAATTAATTAATAATAAGCTTTATATAATTTTTTTAAATAGATGTATTTTTGATTAGTGTTATTTATATAATTTAAAAAAACTTATTTTATATAATAATTATAAAATATATAAATTTAAAACTATAAAAAACTTTCTAATTAAAAATAACTAGAAAAAACTACTATATTTAATATATTCTTTTGATTATAACTTATATAATTATAATTACTTTAAGTAATTAAAAAACTAGCTTATAAAAAAATTTCTATAAGAAAATTTAATTAGTTTATAAAATATTAAATTCTAATATTTACTAAATAGAATTATTTTTTAAGTATTAGAACTTTGCTAAAAATATAGCAAAAAGTTATTAGAAATAAAAAAATTTATTAATTTTATATTATATATTTATTTATATATTATATATTAAAATGTTTATTTTTTTGCAATTACAAAAAATTCCTATTATTACAATTACAAAGTAATAATAAACAAAATTAAACATAGCTTGATATATCATAAGGGGTTACTTTTTAAAATCTCTAACTAAAATTAGTTGACATTTTAATAATATAATCATTTAAATATATATTAAAATATATTTATTTTTGAATTAGTCAAATATTGCTTCAAAATATTGTTGAAAATTATCTTATTGTTGTATATTTAATTCAAATAAGCTTATAAAACAACACAATTTAGGTATATTTATTCTAATTTTTAAAGTGTATATGTGATGATGTATTTAGTTGAATAAAAGATAAGTGAATATCATGAGGTTAATGCTTGTCTGGAATTATATTATATATTATAAACTCTTATCTTTATAACATTGATCTTTTTTACTAGTATTAATTTTCATGTTTTCTTACCTTTAATTAAATTAAAGTTTTCAGATTTTAATCAATTAAGCTTAATCTTGCATATGAGCTCTATTTTGAGATAAATGGTGAATGTAAACAATTCAAATTTGTATCAATTAAGCGAGTTTAAAAAATAGTGTTAAACGATATTATCCAACTTTGACTAAAGGATTGAATCAACAATATAAACTGAGAAATACCAAATATTGTCACATATTTTTCAAAGTTTGATTACCTTTTAAATGCATAAAAATTGAATAGTTTCAAACTGTTAAAAAATGACATCATTGTTTTGTTTTAAATTTGCTGAAAATAATCCAAATATTAAATGCTAAGAATCATAATGACGTATTGAAATATGCATCCACCTTTACTATAAATACCAAAGCAACTCACAATAAAGATAAGCTACAAAGACTTACATTTTAACAGCTAGCATGGATAACACCCATATTTTATCAAAATCAAAAGGTGACATTCTCTCATCAAAATCTAACTTCCTTTTGTCGGAGAATATGCTCCAAACCCCAAAAACTAACAAAACAACCAAATTGGATAAATTCAATTCAGATCTTCCACAATTGCCAGGTGCTTATCCAAAAAAGAATCCTGATATTGTGCATGAAACAACCAACGAAAATTTGCATGACGAAACATTGCCAAACCCTGTCGAGTATATAACTGAGAAATTCAATGATTTGACCACTGCGATTGAATCTAACGCAATTAAAGGTGATATTAACGATTTTCAAGAGCATTTAAAACAAAATATTGAAGACTCCACAACCAAACCTACTATCGGTTCTATTGAAACTATAGATTTATCATCTAACCAACAAGTCAATTTACCCCATAATATAACAGGTATTCAAAATATGCCTAACAAATCTAAAACATCGAAACGCAAGAACAAGAAGAAAATCAGTACAACTGAGTCTCCAATACCAACTCTTAAAAACACTTCCCGGGCTTCCGAGACTAAGTCAGAGATTCCTGAGCATCCAAGCGTCATACCTGAAAATGCTACTGAAATTTCAAATAGTCAATCAACAGTTCCTCCAGAGCTTCAAGTTTGTGTATTTCCAGTACCTGAACATCTAAAACAAGCTCCAAACTTGGAAAATGATGTTGACGAAGGCTTGAGGAACCAATTTCAGCCCTCTACCCATCAACCTATCGGCCTAAATAAAAACGTAGGTAAAATTGACGCAAGAAGGCAATCACTAGAACCACAATCACCTGAATATAAACCTTATGAATATAGTTCTCCTGTTGATCAACCAAAATTGAAAAAAAATGAGCCAAGTGTTACCCAGGAGGAAGCCCCTATTCAAAGGAAATTAGCAGATCCAAGCCCATTTCCTAACAAACTGGATGAAGGTGTAGATATTCCAATAAATATTCATAAGAAGGATCTGAGCGGTGTTAACTCTCTCCCAGCTGTAACTCCAATTGAGTCACCCAAGGTTTCATCTAAACCAATAGAGGGATTATCAAGCGATGTGAATACTTCACAAAACAAAGATTTGAGCGGCGTGACAGCATTGCCCTCTGTTGCTCCGATCACTACACCGCTAGCCACATCTGCACCAAATGAAACACTTAAGACAGATTCTACTAAACTGAATAATTTGAAACAACAAGTTCCTCAAATCCAAACTGGTTCTAATCTAACTACACCAAAAGGTAAATGAACCTATTATATTTTCACCTTTATTTTTAACACGTCGACCTAGATATCAAGTTGAATGATTCATCTCTTAATTCCGCACAAAAAAATTTACCAACTTTATCTTCAGTTTCTTATGAACCAACTTTAGACCCAAAAGAATATTCAAGTGGTCCTTATGCTGATCTTGATACCTTGAGTAGTGAGCCAGAGATGGCAATTCTCAATACAATTCAAACAAATGATGAAGAAAATAAAACTGCAACGCTTCGAAAGCCCACCTCCACAATTGTGTATGAACAGGCATCTAAAGCTCGAGAACAAATTGATGAATCAGGACCTAAATCTGGCTTGAACTCAGTTGATAAATCAGCCACTACTACAAGTCCAACTACTCAAGCGACAAGACAGTTAGATGCTAGTTCGAATTTCGTCAAAGATATCGAATATTCAGATATATTAAATACCAATCAAAAATCAGATCTTGCTACTATTCCCAGCGACACACCATCTTTAGTGCAATCTCAATCTGATCAACACAACTCAGCCGGTTTAAGTCCTAAAAACACTACACCATTCAGTAATGCTCAATCTAGAATTCCTGTTTTGAAGCGAAGAATAGCTCCAGGGATTCCTTTCTCTGGATTAACTGTTGGTGATTGCCTTGTAGGCTATACCCATCCTCAAGATGCCATAGACTCAATTCGTAATTTAATTCAAGATTCTCCTAATGTTACTAATACGAGATCAAATACAGTATCTCAAAGCGCTGGCCAAGTCTCTGATATTAATCGAATTTCCTCTTCTATTCCATTAGCTGAAAATTCGGCTAAAGATGGATTAAATGAACCTACTGAGTTAAGAAATATACAATCTAATAATACTCCTAATGAAATTAATACAAATGAAGTATCAATTAAGCAAGAACCATCAAGAAGCTTGGTAAAAGGAGACGGTAATGATAAGATTACTCCGGGAATTCCTTTCTCAGGTGCAACAGTTGGTGATTCTTTGATTGGTTATACTTATCATGATGACAGTAAAAAGAGCTCAGTTCAACTAGAGAAATCTCTTAATGGTGTTAGTAAAAATAAATTTTTAGATCAAACAATTACTGATCCAGATCCAGTCTACCTTTCCTCAACTTTAGGTGATTCAGATGATTTAAATACCCATCACAGCAAACCATCCTCAGATGGGAATTTAGAACCCGAGTTTGTTGCTGCTTATACTCGAATTGGAGAAGAACTTAATGAAATTATTCAGCCTCATCAGTACCAAATTATAAATAGTAAAGAAAATCCCCTTAAACTCATCAACGATGTTAATCTCTCCAGCCCAAATGCACAACAAAAATTATTGCCAGATGATGCTAGCCAAAATTCGCGTAATTTACCTCTCCAGTCAGCCAATCATATAGATACCAATCCCAAAACTTCACCTATTTTAGTACGGGATAATGATCCTACTCATCGAGAAGCTGTTGTAATGGAGATAGATTCTCAAAATTCCATTAACCCACTAAGTGTACAGAAATCCGATGAGATTTCAAATGGAGCAAATTCCAAAGTCTTTTTGAAAGGTCAGACCGTAACTGAGCCAGCAGATGTAAAGATAAGTAAATTCTTCGATGATTCTGTATACCATACCAAATCAAAAGGGTGTGACGATGCTACCAATAAGATGAATGTTCCCTATGGTGAAATACCAGCTAGAAAAACTGGTAGTATCAAAATAGTAGCAGATTCTCTTCAAGATCATTTGGGTAATTATTTAGCTTGATTCCATTAGTTGATCTATTGATTCTAAATTTTAATAATTTTTATACATATCCATTCTTTTGTATAAATTTGTATTTTCAATATTTGTATGTCATATTTTAATCAATAAACACATTTAATTGTACATTTAAAGTTTTACAAGTCACATCGAAATTTCGTTTTCCCATAAACAAAAAATCTAATAAAATCTGATTAAATTGATCAAGAATAATATTAATCCTAAATTGAAGAAAATAAATGAGACCAGACGCATATAAACAGAAAGCTTCCAAAAAGTATCAAGCGAAACACAGAGCTAAATTAACCGAGATTGGTGCTCCTTCATATCGCCCCAAAGATCAACCTTTTCAAAATACCTTAAGCAACCTTGCAACTATTAAATTTGGTAATTTTAAACAGAGCATTAATATTCCGCTTTAATAATATTGATTTAGAATCTAAAAAGAAAGAACTACCTAGTAATGCTTATAGATATAAAGAGGAAGATTTAGAAGGTAAATAGTCGTTTATTTTTAATGACATGTTATTGATTTAAAAATAGATCAGGACTCTGCGGATCAAATATTTTTAAAAGAAATAGATAATCAAACACAGCAGTTAATTAGTCAAATAGAGCAAGCTGGTATTTTTATTCTATTTGTATATATTGTTCAGTTAATTTATTATCATTTTAGATCAAACTAATTTCGATCCTAACTCCTACTTTAATTTTACCAATTCGCTAGTTGAAGAAATCAATAACAACGAAGTATTTAACTATATTAATCAATATAATTAGAAATTAAATTCCATTTTAGAATGATAACGAAATTTGGAGTCAAATCAATACTGACAATTTAAACGAAATTTTACCTCACATACCACTATTAGATCGTCTAGACTTTGACTCCGATATTATTGAAGATTTAACATCTTTTGAAGCTCATACCATCCAAATTAAACCCAAAATCATTGATGTATCCATTCCCTCAAGCTTGCCACAAACCAAAGGTAAAATAAAAAATCACTACATTATATTATTTCTCAACTGGTTATAGATCCTTTACGAATGAAAGCTCCTAAGGATCTGGATGAATTGGATAGGTTACTCTCCATAGATAATTCAAGTACTTTTTAATAATAATATACATATAATTTTCTTTCTAACACCACATTAGAATTAGATCATGCTGTGAAAATCCCTACAATTATATCTCCATCCAAAATCCAGCAGTCAGATGATTCTGAGCTCGACGATTTGCTGTCAGCTTCAACCACTAGTAATAATACTGTCAACACCGCTTCTCTCAAACACATAGTTTCAGCTGTCAAAAGTTCATTTGAATCTAATCAGCCCAACTTTAAATGTAATTTTCATCTTTTTATTATATTTATCAGTGTATGTTAACCAATAATTTGAATTTATTAGCTAACTCTATCAAATTCAATAATCCATTGCCCAACATAAGTAAATTGAATATTGGAAAACCAGGTTTGTTTACTAAATTAAAAATCTTTAATTTTTATTATTAATATTTTAGGTACCAAAACTCATAATAAGCATCAGGATGACGACGATTTTTTGGACGAACTATTGAATAGTTAATATAATGAAAATTTTGAATACGTTTATATCAATATTTAATAGAAATGCATTTTTCAATTTTAAGTATTTAGAGATTTTGTTACTTATATTTAAAAAAGTTCATTAAGAAATTTATGATATAAAAACACCTGATTGGTACAATAATACCTTATTTATTTTTTATATCGAATATTAAACTTTACATCAGATAGTAAGTATATTAAATTCATCAACAATTATTTTAATATAGATAATAATTATTTGATATAAATTGTTGAATTCAAAAATTATTTCAAATTAAAAAATCAATTTAAATAATTATGATTTTTTTATTTTATTTGATATTAATAATTTTTAATTAGTTGCAATTCAATTTATTTTCCTAAAAAACAAGATTAACGAACACTGTTGCTTAATTAAATGATCTATCGATATACAATAGAAAAATCAATATTTAAATTATTTCAGCTAAGAATGAGATTTTATTCAATAATAATGTTAACAATAAATCAATCTATTTTAATTATTATAATACTTTTCATAATAATATTTATTAAATATAATTCTGCTATTACCAGTCACAAAATTTAACAAATTAAAATTGAACCCATAAATAAATTATGAAAAATAAAAATAACAACTGAGGAGTGATATAGTTAACTTTGATCATCTATTGTAAAATCATAATGGTAATCAAATCTCAATATACTAGTCATCTAGGAGAATTTATTGAATATCAATTTTAAAGTCGACAGACGGATTACACGGAAGAAAAAGAGAAAAATTACCTATTGAAGTCATTGAAGCTAAAATAGCTCAAGATAAAGTTAAAATTCAAACTTATCAGAGTTTATGCCAAGAATTTTATCAACTGGTAATTCAATCAATAATAAAATATTAATATTTCATTACAATACTTTATGTAGAAAAATGATAAAATTTATAGTGAAAGAGGATTAGAATTGACCAAAGAAATCATTTTATTGAACTCAGATTTTAATACTATTTGGAATTTTAGAAGAGATATACTAATTCATTTATTTCAAAATTAGTATATAATATATTTATTGTTATTTTGACAATTTATTTATCGATTTCTTTCTTATTAGTAACCAAGATACTATTCAGAATTATCTGGAAAATGAGCTAAGGTTGATAGAAAGAGTTATTTTAATTTATCCTAAGAGTTATTGGCTTTGGAACCATCGTAGATGGGTATTAGAATATTCTTCAAAACCCAATTGGGATATGGAATTGAAGTTGGTTTCAAAAATGTTAAACTTGGATAATAGAAACTGTAATTAATATTTTACTAATTTTTATATTATATTAACATTCAATTGTTTAGTTCATGGCTGGAATTATCGTAGACATATTATGGATCAATTGTATAAATCAAATGATGATGTTAATAAAAACGTCCAATTGCTAAATGAAGAGATCAAGTATACTACTAGTAAAATTGAACAAAGCTTTTCAAATGGGTCCGCTTGGTTTTACAGAACTAAACTCATTGAAAAAAAAATACTTTTGAATCAGAAAGTTGACTTTGATCATGGTAATTAATTACATTTATTAATTAATGTTTACATTTTAACTTCTATAGAGTATGAATTAGTAAAAAATGCAACTTATACTGATCCCGATGATCAGAGTGCTTGGATTTATTACCGTTGGTTAATTAATAGAGATCGGTTTTGGCTTCGAACTCCTAAGCTTTACACTTTGGCTACATCTAGCTCATTCGATATTGTGATGATTTTACAAGATAATTACTTGGATTATAGTCAACCTATATTAAAATCATCTAATCCCGATATTCAATCACTAGAGTGGAAATTAGTTAATTCTAATGATGAAAAGAGTCAAGTATTTAAAGCTTCCTTGAAACCCGAATTTATTAAGAATTGGAAGGGAAATGTTGAGTTTAATATTAACATTGAAAATTATTTGAAATTGGGATTAGATCCTAATGGTCGGTTTGTTAAGAATTGGACATTCAAAATTGATGAAAATACTGGTAAAATATACTGTAATTGATTTACAAAATTATATGCTTATAAACCTATAGTGAATCAAACACAGCCTAATAACATTTATCATACAATCTCCGTTCAGCCTAATTTTGTTACAATTTCAAGTACTAAGTTAAATCCAATTATTCAAGCCGCTAAAAGTGGAAAAGATAGAATTTCTAAAGAGCTTGATGAGCTTCAAGAATTGATTAACGAAGAACCAGATTCAAAATGTAAGTTGAACAATTATATTTCAAATTGTGCAATGTTGACATATTTTTTTAAAAATTTAGGGGCACTTCAAACCCAAGCTTATTTAAAAGAAAAGCTCAATAATTATCTCAAATTATTACACTTTGAATCCCAAGATAACGATACAAGCCCCATTCAGTTGCTGGATACTAAACCCATCTACAATCATTTGAAGCAGATTGATCCATATCGTAAGCATAGATATTCAGAATTATTTAGCAATGCAACCCTAGTTTAAATAACCAGAAATTTAATAATAAAATTAATTATTAATCTCTTATAAAATTTATTTTTAACCCAAAATTGCTGACAATTGATTAAACAAATTCAATCAATGACGTCTTGTACGTTTTTTAAATTGATCCATAACTTGAGAATCAGTGGCTCCTGTGCTATAATCTACGCGCGGTTGATCCATTTTACCTTTGGAGTGGTATGTTTTAATCCCTAAACCCACTATTATAATATATTCATTATAATTGTGGTATTTTTGATTACCTGCTAATTCATCAATAGGCTAATATAAAAATTAATATTACTAGTTGAATATTATATTGATAATACACTTGCCTTTTGATCTTTTTGTAGTAGTAAATCTCTTTTAGCTTTTTCAGTTTCTTCAATATTTTTCAATCTAGACCTAATGAAAATAATGTAATGAATAACTAATTATAGTTTGATATGGTTACTATGTTACTCTATACCAAGGTCTACCTCTTCAATGCATGTTAACATTGAAACTGAGTTGAGTACATTTTCATTATTTTGTTTCTGAGAATAATTAATATATTTTAAAACATAGTTTTAAAATTATTTACTGTTATTCCATTAGAATTTTCTTGTTCTTGAGAATTATCTTCGAAAGCATTAGAATTAGGTTTTAATTTCTTCTGCTTTTTTGTCGCTTCATCTTCAGGTTTCATACTAATTCAACTATTTAGTAATTATAATATAATATAATATTCATATTCGAATACAGAGGTTTGTCAACTTCGTCAAATTGAGTTTGTTGAGTAAAATTTTGAAATTTTGATAATTTTCTAGCTTGACTCTCTTCTTCCCTAGTGACATGAAATATATAAGCGACACCAAAAATAAGTTGTAGTGTTCTAATTTACTTTTCATTTTCTTTGTCCTTGAAATTTTCTTCTCCTTTAGCTATAGTCTCAATTTGGGTACCCTTTACCCTTTGTTTTAATTTCCTCAACTCTAAAATATTTGAAATATTTTCTCTTTATTGCAAATTAATATCAACTACTATATCTGTAAATGCAATTTTAACTTACGCTATTTCAGGTTCATCAGAATTTTGCTCTTCTTGAGGTTTTCTCTTTCTCAAATTATTTTTCGATTTTCTAGATTTGAAAACTATTTCTGACGATTCCATTATTTTTTGTATTATAATATATGTTAATATATAAAGTAGATTGATATTTTTTAATTTAGTTTTTTATGACTTGAAATTTAATCACATTGATCTTTGATTTATTATTAATTAAATGGATGAAAATCCCATAACTATTTCAATGTTCAAATTTAAAAGGATATTTTTATAAAAAGGTATCATTCAATATATTTTAATTTTGTGAATAGAGTAAATTAAAAATGAGTACTCAAATACCCAAAGGATTTTCCAGTTTTAAAAATAATGAGAATGAAATTTTTAATGTTGAAAATTTAAGTAGTAATAATAAAGAGCTGTGGTTATTGAGAGTTCCTGAACAAGTATGCCATTTTTCAATATATCCATTAATTCATTAAATTAATATCATTTGTTTCAGTTTGATTTACATAAACTCGTCGGTAGAACTTTTAACATTGAAGATTTTCAAGGCCCCATTCCCTCAATTGTCGATGACTTAAAGGGACATAAAATTATTGAGAGAAGCTTCAAGCCCCAGACTGAAAAAATGGAACTCGATCAAAATTTGGGAGAAGAAGCTGAGCAATTGGCCTGTCTCTTACCTGTCTCTGAAGATAGTAACAAATTTGAGATTGGTGAACATTATTGATTATTACTTGATATTTTTAACTTATTAATGAATTATGACTTTAGTTGAACAACCCTTTGATAGAATATTTCATTTAATCAGGAGTGTGGATATTCCTAATACTGATAAACTTGCTCAAGATTTGCTCAAAGAACCTTTTGTTCCTCCTCAACAGCCTCCTCAAATTTACAGTGACTCCTCAAGTAAAAATATATTAATAATATCAATTGGAATAATGATTAACACCCTCATTTTAGGCAATACCAAGTTGAACTACAGTCACTCTAATGGTACTCCATCTAAAAAAGCTAAAAAAGACAATATTCAATCCCAAGAAGCCAGCACAGAATCAAAACCTAGACACTCTAAATCCAAGAAATTTAAAAAATCCAAACAATAGAAGTATTTTATTCAACTCCAGTTATACAATATATATAATCATTTAATATACTTTAATCAGAAATTATTCCTTATTTTATTTCAATACTCTTTTAATCTGTTTAATCTTCAATATGAAGCATAATAATATCATTCCATCTAATTACACAGTTTTCATACTTGCCACCAGGTGTTGTTACTTGATTCAGTTTTAAGTATTGATTTAGTCTATCACTACCTTCCAATATTCCTTTGATAACCACCCTATAAAATTAATGAGCAACTATTGAATATATCATTGAATTAAATAGTACCCATCATTCATTTCAACCTTCACACTAGGTTTTATTTTACATAATTTAATCATTAGTTTTAAACTTTTTTCTCTGCTCTGAGCTCTTATCGCAGGTTCTTCAATTATATTAGCTTGTTCATTAGCAATATTGCTATCGTCCATTTTTATTGTATTTTTATGATAACAATGATCATTTTGGATTATTTTATTTAGCATTTCATAACTCAATATAAAGTTACTTAATGTGCTTTACGTTTATGGGATTACTTCACTTTGTAAATGAAGAATCTTGAACAAATTACAGGTTTTAGATTATCCATTATTTAATTAACACTCATCGTAAAATGAAAACAATATTTTTTAATATCAATTCCAATAAGTTGGAAAGAATTTTTGAATAGTGCTATGTTTAATAACTCCTTACATCAAAATAATTTGGTATTTAGTGATTAACCAGGATATTTATAAATGAAAGCATAACTTTTTCTATAGGGTATAAATAATATTTTTATAATATTTGCATTCAATTTTTAGATCAATTTTTGAAAAATTCAAATTTGTTGTTTACATCACTCAATTCTAAACTTTGATAAGCAAAATGAACTAATCATATTTCAATCAGAATAAATCAATACAATTATAATTTTAGCTAATTATAATTTATCCATTAATTGTTTCTAATAATCTAAATTTTCTAGTTATCATTATAATAAAAATGGAATTCCTTGAATAAAACTTCTGATTTAGGGTTTATCATTTGAATTCAATTCTATAATCCCATAAATTCTTATGAAAAACCGGGATTACACAAAGTTATAAATGAATGTGAAGGGATGGGTCAAATTAAAAAAGATAATGAATCAGCTTATTAGAAGACTTGATTCCAAATTACTCAAACAATTTTACATTCAATCAAATATTAACAAAATTCAGTTAAAAAGAAGTTTATCCAGCTCCCCCGATAATTCACCTAAACCTAAGAGGATGGGGTCTTTAGAACCTATTACTTTTAAAGGCATTCGTTTAAATGAAAAAGAAATCAAATTTTCTCAATTATTGTTGAATATTGTAAAATTTATCAATGAAAAAAATCCTAACATAAAACCTACTCAATTGAGATTTGCTGGTGGTTGGGTTAGAGATAAAGTACATCATTCCATTTTACAGAATAACTCTTATTAACAATATAATGTAGTTATTAGGTAAAGAGAGTGATGACATCGACGTAGCCATCGATTCAATGACAGGATACCAATTCGCACAATATTTCAGTCAGTACATGCTCCAGAATAAAATCATTCATAAAGCTTCCATTGGTAAAATTGCTTCCAACCCTGATAAATCCAAGCATTTAGAAACTGCAACCACTCATTACGAGGGCATGGCAATTGATTTCGTTCATTTAAGGAGTGAGACCTATAATACTGATAGTCGTATTCCTGAATCAGTTGTAAGTCTATCTCATTTTTTTGTTTAAATATCTGCGTTAATTTGTTGTTTATAGCAATTTGGTACACCTTGGGAAGATGCATTACGTCGTGATATTACCATCAATGCACTATTCTACAATTTAAATACTGGTTTAGTAGAAGATTTCACTCATAAAGTATATTATTATAATATCATTCAATAATATGTTATATTAATTGGATTATTTATTAGGGATTAGAAGATTTAAAGGATAAAATTATTAGAACTCCATTAGAACCCAAAGAAACGTTCTTGGATGATCCTTTAAGGGTTTTAAGAGTGATTCGATTCGCTTCCAGGTTTAGTTTTACTATTTTGAAACAGATTGAAAATACTATCCAACTGCCTGAGATTAAAGTAATATCAAGCAAAATGTCATCAAGCATCTTATACTGATAATCATTTTTAGGATGCCTTGGTCCAAAAAATTAGTAAAGAAAGAGTTTGTACAGAATTAACTAAAATGTTAAAAGGTAAATAATTTTAAACAATATCAGCCAAGTAGAATATTAATTTAAATAATTTAGGTCCCAACCCCTTAATTGCTCTTGAATCATTATATAACTTAGGATTATATCCTAGTTTGTTTGACCCTTCCACTATTGATCTCCCAAATGATGCAAATATTAAACCCTATACTTATGCTTTGAATGCTTCCCGTCTTGCCTATTGGTAAATTACCTAATTCTTTTCATCAAATTTTAACTTTAATCATATACTGTATAGGCTGATCAATAGCTCTCAGTATAAAGGACCTAACAATATTTTCGATGGCTTCCGACTTCCTGTTAGTTTGATGGAGTCTCATTATAATGTATTCAATGAAAACATTTTAGAAATCTTATTGGGTTCCTATTTGCTACCTTTTGATCGTATCAACGTTCAAATCCCTAAAAAAGCCAAAACCACTCCTTTGGTTAGCATGATCTGTATCAATAGTTTAAAGGTATTACAATATATCATACGATAATGATATTACTTACAAAGTCTTCAGATTACCAATCAGGTTATTGATACTATCCATACATTATCCAATGGATCCCTTATTTTAGACCAAATGAGATATTTGCACGGTTCCATTTTGGATAGAGTAAAGCTTGGTAATTTTATTTTCCAAACCAAAAAACTCTGGCCAGTTGTCATCCTTTATGATACAATTTATAAGTTGACTCCATTAATCAATGATAAAGAGGTTTTAGATAGAGGTATTATTTAGCCAACAATTAAAAATGTATTCAATAATAATTTTTTTCATTGTAGATAAATTCCAATCAATTTTGGATGATTATACTAAGACAATGCAATATATCCATGACGAAAACCTTGGAATGAGTTATAGCATTCCTTTACCATTATCAGTAAGATCAGTAGCTGCATTTATTAATTTATTAAGTAATTTATATCAATTAGGGTAAAGATATCTCCAAGCTTCTTAACATCAAGCCAGGTAAAATTATCGGTCATATTAATCAAGGTGTCAGAGATTGGTGTCTTTTGAATCCCAATGGTACCAAAACCGAATGCGAGCAATGGGTAGTACAAAAGTACAGTGATCCAGAAGAGATGGATCGTTTGAACAAGTTAGTCATGTTAGAATATGAGGCATTAGCCCAGCAAAAAAAACAAAATTAATCCATTATTAGAATTCATTTAAAATTCAAGTTATATTTTGAATATTTATCAAATTTAGAAATAAATTTGTCAAATTTCTATTCATTAAATATTTTTTAATATGAATTCAAATTAATTTTATAATTAAAATTATATTGTGGTTTCATAATTATTGTTTGTTTTTATACATAGTGAATTAAATATTAGCTTATTCTAATTATTTTATGGCATCAAGCTGGGAACCAGGAATTAAGCCATATTCAATATACAATTATTTTCATAATTTTAAACTTATGATTTTGCAATATTAACAAAGCTTTTGCTAGGATAATCTATTATAATTTATTATAATACTTATCATAAAAATATTGATATTTAATGAATATATTTCATAAATAAAACCAAAATTAGCTAATGTATTAAAAATATTTAGTTAGACATTTAAATATTTAAAAATTAACATAATCAATATTTAAGCATGATATTATCAAACTATGTATTAAATTTGAAGATTATTAGATTTTTACCCAGTAATCGCTTAAATATCAAAATTCCACATTTCAAATTTTTGTCTAAAATGCATTGAAAAACATGTTTAATTCTACTTATTAAATTTCACTACACTTTGAATGATTATTAATATAAATTTTATCAACATATTTTTGATTGATGATTCATCTGTAGTGATAAACAATAAAAATTAATTAATAATATATATATAAGTGAAAAATATATTACCTTTAAACAACATAATATTATATGGCTATAAAATTAGATTCAAAAAATGAATTATTTTATTATATATTGTGTTACAATTTATATTGAAGTAATTGAGTGCCAATTTTAAATCAAGATTTTTGATATATATATATATATTCAATCAGCAATCTTAATTATTCAAATTGTTATTGATGAGAAATAATTTTGTCAATCACTCAAGAAACTGCGATTACCACATTGAATTAAAAAGTCACATTGGAGAATACCCATTTCCTGAACTCTAATATAAGATTATCATGAATGAACTAATAAACACATCTATTCTATATTCAAATCAAAAGCATCCAGTCTCTAAGTTTTTCTTGTAACCCTCACAAAAGTATTGAGTTGTGACGAGCACGAGATATTTATTTTACTTGAAGTACCCAATTTACAGTAAGCCATTTTCACCTCATTTGGTGAATCCCATTAATTTCCAACAACTTTGTGGTAATCTATAGTTTACCACTGGTGATTCCCCGTTTAAGCTCTAAAGGTCTATTTCCTCCCACAATTACGGACGTCATTATCATCGAAATTGTAATATAATTCATTTAAAAGTATTTTATCACATATTGTCTAATGACTTTATTCTTTTAATAGATATATCAGAATTAAAAAAATATTCTGATAAATAATTTAAAGGAAATATGTTAATAAATATAGAAACTGTAGATCAAATTATATATATCTACTAATCGAAAATATTGATATTCTAAATAATTAGTATTTTGTATTATATTTAGAATAAGTTAAAACAAAATTTAAAAAAATTAAATTTATTTTAGCATTTATATAAGCAAATTTGCTCTTTCATTATATTTGTGCTAGTAATCAAGATCAAAACTGAACTTGAAAATTTATTTTAGTTAATTATGAAACCCATGAATTTCCAATACTATATTATATTTTGCTTTTGTTTTATAATGTTTTAATCCAAAATTATATATTAGGATCGAAATTCATTTCTCAACCCAATACTATATATCATTTATATAACCAGAGATTTTCAGATTATATAATATCTCAAAAGTGTTGTGATAATATTGTATATTTCCTATTTATCTCCATAATGTAAATTTAATGTGACCAACTATTTTAGTGAATTAAGCACAATTAATGAAAAATCTAATTAACTGGTTTAAGGAAAAATGAGGATTTAGAATAACATCAAAATAGCAGATACTGACAAGATTGGATATGATTGCTAATTAGATCAATCTGATCAATCCTTTGGGCTTACAATTCCGCCATCTTTGATCTTAAATAGTTGAAACTGTATTGAATCTAACGATTCCAAATGGCAAAATTGACTGGAAATGGTAAGTGATCAGTTTAACCCTGTTCAGTGCATTCCTGGTAGATTTATTCTCAAACTATTCATCATGAAACATAAGTTATATCAAGGCAACACTGGAACATGTGACTGAGATGCCTACTATTGATATACTATTCACTCAATTCAATTTATCAATTTGCTGACCTGAAAAAAGCAAAAAGCACTGGAAGGTACATCTCTCCATATTCCATTAATGCATCAAAGGAATAGCTTACGTCAACAATACTCTATGATTCAGCAATTAAAGATCAGATAACTTGGGAATTGTGGATTTGAAGTGATCGCATTGTAAATTTCTGTAAAGCTGAAATTGAGTTTTGTGTTAGTTCCAATGATGGATCTTTTGAATCACGGAGAAATCTTTAACTGCTTCTGGGAGCCCGAATTCACCACGACTGACTTTAATCAATTATATCAATTATCAAGTATCTGTATATATCCTAAACAAGATCTATTCTCTGATAGCACCAAGCAAAACTTCCCAACTCGTCTCACTTTCAGCTACGCTTCCAAAGAAATTGATAATTGGATATTTTCACATGGATTCATTCCAAATAACATAGCACCAGCAACTTTCATCACGCTACCCAATATTCTCTTACTATCGCTGTCATTATTTGAACAATATGAGCTTCGTGAGATGAAAGCGCATTTATTACAATTGACCGAATTGCCACCTGTGATACGGCACCCTCTTACCTCTAGTTTATTTAATAATATCGATATATTGGGCCAGGCTTACATTGCTCAATTGAGCATTGAAGATGGATTTAATATTAAAGAAGAAGGTCTACTCTTCCAATCTAGTAATTCAGACCAATCCATCTTGGATTTGAATGAATACTACGAATTATTATTAAGAGAGAAAGAGAAAAAAATATAGAAGAAAATTTTTAAATTAATTGAGCACTATAAAGAAAAGTAATTTTCAAACTATTCATTCAATATCATTAGTTATAGCTTTAATGAATTTTTAATAAGTATTTTAAATAATCAAATGAATTTTTTGATCAACTAATTGATTTAATTGATACAGAACTAAATGATAAATAAATAGTTATTTAATATATGATTTATTAATATTAAGAGCTATCAATAAGATAAAAATTGTTTCAAAATGGTATTCAGTTTTTCGGGAGTGTCTCTATATCGATTCAATAAATGATCCGTTGCCATTAGTTCTAACTTTTGTAATGTATCTTTAGGTTGACTGGGATCGTTAAATCGGCTTTGATTTAATAAATGTTTAGAACACTATAATTATCAATATGAATATAAATTTTTAATATTATATCTTATTTAATTACCAATTTGATACCATAAAAGGCTCTGATGCAGTTGGGTTGAAGTTCTAAAACTCTACAATATTCTTTCAAACTCATGCTGTATTGATCTAATGTGTATAATATCTAATTTAATGAACATATTAGTATGATCAAATAAAATGATTAAATATTATAAATTTACTTCAGCATATTTCAAATGATAAATAGGCTGATTGGGATCTAATAATATTAATTCCTCAACGCAGAAAGCAGCTTGCGAGTACATGCACTTTGAGAGATAGAGATTACTGAGCTCCAACCAGCCTTGAGGATCTTGGTAGTGAATATCCAAATACATGGAGAGTGCTTTAATCGCATCTGAAATATTTCCCTGACTCTTGAAGATTGCAATCTGTCTTTTTAAAGAAGGCTAAATTATTGAATAAATAAAATTGCTTAATATCATAAATAGAAAATATACAGTACCAAATGAGTTTCTAATTCCACTAAATTTTCAGCATAAATAGTATTAGCTTCTTCAAATCGACTCTCAGACTCTAACCAAATTCCCTTTAATCTCTTTACTCTTAAAGAATTGGGAAATTTTACACTTAATTTGTCTAAGCAAGTCTAAAATACAAAATGAATTCAATATCAATAATAAATATTATTAAATTACTTTAGCTAATTCCCTATCACTAATATCTAAACTTGATAAAAATATTAATTCTAAAGCTTCCCATTCTTTTTAAAATATATTAGCATTAATTTTGGTTATGTATAATATATTACCTAAATCTCCCAACTGATTAAAACTTTTATATTGATTTAAAAACTTATAACTCAAGTTAACAACTTTTACAGAATTTTTCTCCTGACTTTTAATATATTGAATTAATTGATCTTTAAAATTTGTGAACTCCATAATGATAGCTTTATTTATGCTTGAATGATTCAAATATGATCATAAATTAGGGACGTTCATAATATATCAATTTAAATCAAGTAATTGCTTATTTATAATTATGGGAATATAAATTTTATGAAGTTGGGTAACTTTATTTAAAATACAATTATCAATATATAAATCAATTACATTGACTCTAATTGATCTTTTAAAATAATTTGTAAAGTAGAATCAATTAATTCGTATAACTCCTCTACAATAAATATTAAATAATTAATACATGATTTAATGTTTATATTGATAATAATGTAACTTACTAGCAATTTCTATCTGTTTTAAATACTCTTCATTAGCTTCAATATTCTTTTGACTTAAATTTTGCAATACTGAAAACTGTTTAAAAATACATTAATTATATAAATCTTTCAAATATATACAATTAAATTATTACATCTATTTTACTTTCTTCCGTACCGCCCGGCAAAGCATCAATCAACTGGTCAATTTGTTTGGAATGGTTACACATAGCTTGAGCGAGTTCCAACTTCGCCTTCTGAAACTCCTCCTCCGGCACCGCATCTACATTGGATTTCGTCACTGGAACATTGGGATTATCCGATATCATTGAAGCTTTCGTGTGCAAGTAATCGATGCAACTTACGAACATTAAGGATAAACTATCAATATGGTCTTGTAATTGGGTTATTCTATCCATTTTTAAATTGAATATCTAACATAAGATTATTTCAATAAATTATTATTTGATTAAAACTATTCTTTAATATTTAATGTAATTATGGTTTTAAAATATAGACAATTTAAATATATTTTAATTCTTACTAATGTTAAATTTGTATTAAATTACTTTGGACTCGTTTTCGAAAACTCAGTTGTATATATTTATAATTTTCAATGAATTATTTTCGTTATGGGATCTTCATACCAACATTAATTTCACTTTATTATTTTCCAATTTGTGATAGATAATTAATAGCAAAATTTAATAATTTTATATTAGATTTATTACAGTATTAACGAATATGGATAATATTTGTCCAAAGGATGTATAGAAAATGAATGACCTTAACTTGATCGTTACCTAAGCAAAATGTATTTATTGAGTTGATTATTTTTTATTAAGGAACTCAATACTAATTTTAGATATTAAGCAATTGTTTTGAATTTGACATTAAACAATATTTCATAGTCAAGTGCAAAGTAAATCTAATACATATTAAAAATTATTAGCATTTAATAAATATATTAATTACTTAAGCTATAATATTAATATCAATAGTAGGTTAGTATAATAAATTATATAGATAAATCATATTTTTTAATATATAAATATTGTCAATCTTAAATATATTTTAAATTTCAAATACATTATCAATAAATTTTCAATTATACATTTATAATTTCAACTTGCACCATTTGGTATTTGTTATATTGATAACTGACTTTATTGTGAAATTTTAAAAATATTTTATATTTGTATATTTTATGAGACTACTAAGTTACAATTATTTCAAACATATTTATATAATCCTATGTTTAAACTAAAAATAATTGATAATTCAACTTTTTATCATATTCTTTAATGATCATATGAATCAATTCAGATGAATTGACATGGAATGGATGGCTTATTCTCATATGATAAAAAATTACTCAATCTGGCATGATTTAGTAGATTTGATTATGATATAAACTAGTATGCAATCTCTCCAATTCCTAACTTTCCAAATCATTTATCATTTTTAAATAATTCAATTTAATCAAATAGTTTTAAAATATGACTCAAAGTACACAGATTGAAGATAATGATAAGCAAGTCAAACAACCTCAACAACCTTCTGTACCTCAGCAAGAGGGTTTGGAAGATGATTTAGATGACTTGTTAGATGGTAAATTTAAATTATAATAATTATTATTTGTCAGTGCACTATAAATTATATTTCCTATGAATATAGATGCTTTGGATGACTTCTCCAAACCTATTTCCTCATCTTCCAAACCTGAAACTACCCAAGCTTCCCAAATTCCTAACGATTTACCCAACGACGAAATATTTAATAATGAATTCAACGAACAATTAGCTCAGGGCATGCAAGAACTATTAAAAAATTTAAATTTGGACGCTAATGACAATGACCAATTAAGCCAATTTGTCAAAGGACTCGAGCAAGCCTCTGCTAATGGATCCAAATCGTCAAGCTCCAGCAACTTTACCGATGCTATCAATCAAACTATGAATAAGTTACAGAACAGTTCTAATCAAGTTAAAGTAAGTTTTAACATTAACAAAAATGAACAATTAAATATTTAAGAATTTTATTTATTATTGATAGGCTGATATTGATCAAGATATGGGTGATGAATTATCTGAGATCATCAAACAAATGGAACAATTATCAGAAATGCCAGATTTTGAAAAGGCTATCGAATCTATGATGGGTACCATTATGACTAAGGACTTATTATACCAGCCAATGAAAGATTTAGCTGATAAAGTAATACTAACATCTTATTAGTTGCTCAAAATATTTATTTGTTGATTTATCTAGTATCCTGAATGGTTGCAAAGAAATAAGAGTGAATTACCAGAAGCCGACTATGATAGATATAATAAACAATACGAAATTATCAGTAAAGTGATAGTTGAATTCGATAAACAATCCTCTGAAGAAGAATCAAACTCTAATTCTGAAACTCAAGCTAGGGTTATGGAATTAATGCAAGAGGTAAATTCAGCTAATTAATTACTTTTTTATTGATCTATATTCAAAAAATATTAGATGCACGAACTTGGTCAACCTCCTGCCACACTACTCAAAGAAATATCCCCTGATATTGAAATTGGACCCGACGGTGAGCCAACGCTCCCCAAAAATATGAACGAATGTCCCATGATGTAAACTTAATAATTCATATCAATCCAACTCAAAATGAGATTAGTCGATGTCATTTTCAGTGGTTTAATATTTAATTTGACTAATTGATATTTAAGTACTTCAATCAATTTGTTATTTAAATTGGTAGCTCATTAAATATACAGGTTTCATACATTATTTTTATTGTTTGTTGTTTGATATATTTTTTGACTTTTCTTAAATTTTCACGTAATATTTTTAACATTTTTTCTTAGAATTTAATGAATATTTTTTATTCCTATTTACAGAAAAATCGTTATAATCAAATTTTTTAAAGAGAACAATTTAGTTGATAAATTCATTTTTTGCAGAAAAAACGCCACCAGAGCGATTCGATATATTGGTATCTCGCTTCATTCTAATATTATGAATAAGGATTATATTTTTGTTTCAGTAATATTACACAGATAATGATTTTTTGAGGATATTACTAATATTTTTGTCTGAATTTGAAATATTCGAAGAATAATTTGTGACTAATCAAAATCCCATAAATTCTCCTGTAATCGTATGATATATATACAACTAATTAAGTTGTAAACATTATTAGAATAAAATTAAAATCACTAAAATGGTAAATATATCACATTATCAGATCCAATTCTCAATTAATTAATTTGATTTTATTTAGAAATTGAAATTACTTTTGAAAGCTGAACTCGTTAACGTAACTGATTTACAGGTTCCCGATGAATCTCAAGATTGGCATTTTAAAGTATTATTATTCAAATGTTAAATATATTTTATTTATTGATAAATTTTATTTGATAGGTCAGATGTAACAGCTGTCAAGAAGTTCACGCTAATTGGGTTTCTATGAATCGAGCTGTAAGCTATATTAATTTAATTTTATTATCAAATATTTTAACTTATATTCCTATTAATAGGAAAAATTCGATTTAAGTGGAAGTCGAGGTGATGCTAACTTAGTTCTTAAGTGTAAATTGTGTAACAGAGAAAGTTCTGCATGTAATAACTAATTCAATATATTTTTACCAAATTAAATAACTAATTTATTATTGAATAATTAGCGTTCGATGACAGCAAACCTCATAAACCCTATCAAATTGAAAGTAGCACTCAATTCGCTGAATTTGCTACCTTTGAATGTAGAGGTTTAGAAATTATTGATTATCAACCTAGAGTAAATACTCAAGTTACTGATATTTAATTATATATTAATAATCTTTTTAGGAAGGATTTGTTGCCAAAGGCGCTGAATCTAATACTAAATTCGAAGATATTGATTTAACTGATGGCGAATGGGCTGATTACGATGACAAGGTAAATCTAATTTTTCTTAATTTTCATAATTGATAATCAATTGATAAATTTTTAGGCTGGTGTCGAAGTGAGTATTATGGATATTGAAGTTAAATTTGAAAGAGCCTAAATCCTGTATTGACTCATATTTATTATCTACACCATTTATATTGATGAATAAACCTTTATTCAGTTCAATTTAATTTGGTATAATGATATATTACTATTATTTCAATTGTATTTATTACATATAAATTTTAATGATATTATTCAAATTATTCATAAACAATATAATTTATTTACAAATATATATATATATATATAATAATTTTAAAAGAGATTTAATAAAGAACATTGTAATTATAATACTAAATATTGAAATGTTTTGATTAAATAAGTAAGAATATATATTATAAGAATATTTTTTTAGTTCGAGTAACATTCAAAAACTATCCAATTTTACAAAAAATGAATGTTTGAATATGAATTTCCACGTGTATTATTTAAAGTGAACACTCAATAACTCAACTTCACTCTTTCTTTCAATAGAATTAAATATTAAATATAATACTTATGAATAATTTAATATAACCTTATAATATACAACTCTGATAATATATATTAATATCTAAGAATAAACTAGAGTATAAAATATTTTATTCTTCTGATGAGAATTAATTCAAAATGGAAAAGAAAACAGTAAAACCAATACTACATTATCATACATCATCGCCAAATAAATTAATATTATTTGGAATTTTATTCCATCTAGTGTATATCTTCTCTATTTTTGATATTTATTTTATATCTCCTTTGGTTCATGGTATGCAACCTATCAATTTGAATACCATTTTGGAGAGAACCAGTTTAAAACATTCTCAAGATTTAAAGGATTATCAACCTCCTGCTAAACGACTAGTTTTGGTTGTAGGTGGTCTTTATTCTAATTTTGAAATTACAAAAAAAATTTTTTTTATTTTAAATTAGCTGATGGTTTAAGAGCTGATACAATATTTAATGCCGAACCATCGCCCCTTGCTCCTCATCTCCATTCAACTGCTGAAGAGCGTGGTGTTTGGGGAGTGTCCCACACCCGCGCACCCACAGAATCTCGACCTGGACACGTTGCAGTGATCTCTGGATTTTATGAAGATATCAGTGCAGTCACTACAGGATGGAAACTCAACCCTGTCAATTTTGACTCTGTTTTTAATCAGAGTACGGTTACCTGGTCATTTGGATCCCCAGATATTCTACCAATGTTCTCAGAAGGAGCAGCCAACCCAGATACTGTTAAGACAGTCATGTATGGTGCTGAAGCAGAAGATTTTTCCAAGGATCCCACTCAGCTGGACACTTGGGTTGTTGAAAAAGTCGATGAATTATTAGAAAATTAAAAACAGATCAATCCATATATGATGAATTGCATCAAGAAGGAGCTGTGATCTTTTTGCATTTGCTAGGCCTTGACACCGCTGGTCATGCTTATAGACCCGATTCAAAGGAGTACCGCAAGTATTTGGAGAATGTCGATAGGTGGCTCAGGGCTTTTGAAGAAAAACTTGCTGAATATTACAATCATGATAATGGAACCACATTTCTGGTCACCGCAGATCATGGTATGGGAAACCGTGGAAGTCATGGTGATGGCTATCCAGGTAATACGCGTACTCCAATGATTGCATGGGGCGCAGGAATCAAAAAGCCTAGTCAGCTTCAACCTCCAATGCTAAATCATCCTCAGTATTCTACTCCCAAAGAATGGAAGATGGATCACAATACCAGATACGATGTACACCAAGCCGACCTCGCGCTATTAATGTCAAGCTTATTGGGTATAAACTTTCCTATGAATTCTGTAGGAGTGATTCATCTAGATATTTTTGATTCAAATCCTGCTCTTCGTGCAGTAACTGCTCTAGCTAATGCTCATGTTATCCTTGAGCAGTATCATGTCAAAAATCATCAAAAACAAATCACTGAATTATGGTTCAAACCATTTCTAGTATTTGATAAACCAAACAAAACTCCTGATGAGATTATTTTAGAAATTCAGCAACTGATTAATAATAAACAATTTGAAGCCGCTGAAGCTATCAGTCTTAATTTGATGCGTAACACTTTACAAGGATTGAGATATTTACAAACGTAAGTTAATTAATCTATGAAATTATCAAGTTTGATTAAACTCATTTATTAGTTATGACTGGTTGTTCTTAAGAACGTTGGTTTCTTTGGGGTACATTGGATGGATGTTATACTCTCTCCAATTTGTTATACAAAACTATGCAATTCACACTTCCTCTAAATCCGTAACCATTACCAAAAATAATAATTTTGTAAATCAAATACTATATTGAGTTCCATTTATAAATAATTATACTTTAGATTAATATTATCACTGGAATCTTAGCAATTGGACTTTACTCTTTAATCATCGTTCAAAAATCACCTTGAAAATATTACTTATATTCCTTTTTCCCCCTCTACTTTTGGAATAGATTATTCAGTAGATTTAGTCGATTTACCGTTTCGAACTTAATTGAAATCAAATCCCATATCCCTAAGATTGCTTTAACTATTGTTTGGCTACAATTGCTAGTCATAACTTATTTCTATAGAGGGATTTTAAGTTTGATGCTAGTTACCATCCCAATTGTCCCTCATTTCATCAATTATGAGAAGAGTAGTGATTCCAATAATAGTGAACTTAATTGGAAATGGTCTGTTAGCTGTTTGGTTATTGCTATTTTCCCAAACTTACCACTGGAGAAAGATGAAACCATAACTCTTATAGTTGTTGGAGGAACAATTATTATGATTAATGGCCTTTTATATTTAAGAAACCTCCAATCTAAACCATATGATAACAAAGATAATTTGTCAAATACTAACAGTTTGATTTATTCTACCATCATTCAGGAAAGAAGCTTATGAATCTTAATGAGTCTATGGATTAACTATGTTTAATGTAGTTGGTATTTATTGGAGTGAGTATTTTAGTTGTTGTCGATACAGCGATAAGATTACAGAAAAGAGCTGGTTTACCATTCTTGAATCAAATAATGGGGTGGGGATTGCTCTTTGGAAGTATCATATTTTTAATTGTGCATGAAACTCGCCGTGATCATGACTACCTTCATCGCCTAAAATCGATCTATTTTGGACTCACCCCTACTATGTTATTTTTGAGTATTAACTACGAAGTATTATTTTACTTTTGTTTCGTTCAACTTTTGACATATTGGATTGAATTAGAAATTCAATTATTCAAATCTTTCACCATTCAAAATCAAATCAAAACTGATCAATATGAATCTCGATTATTAAAATTTCGAGATATAAGAATGGCTTTAATGTTCTTATTCTATATTAACTTGGGTTTCTTTGGTACTGGTAATATTGCAAGTATCAGTAGTTTCTCCTTAGAAGCTGTCTATCGCCTTACTGTTATTTTCAATCCCTTTTTAATGGGAGCATTCCTTGTTCTTAAACTGTTTGTACCATTCCTTATTCTTGCACCTCACCTTCTACTTTTAACTAGAAATCTCCAATTACCCAAATTTTCCATTTTCTTGCTTGGCCTTTCTCTCACAGATTGGATGACCCTTAATTTTTTCTATCTGGTTCGTGATGATGGCAGTTGGTTGGAAATTGGCACGACCATTTCTCATTTTTCCATTGCTAGTTGTTTCGTTATCTTTACCATGGTTATATATGAAGCAGCTAAAATTTTAACTGATAATACTCATTTCTTAAATCAAATGGGATTAAGAAATAAATTTGACTAGTTGGTTTTAATATAATTAATAAATTTTTTAATGATTATAATATATCATTTTAGCTTGGAAACTGAATAATGAGAAATTTTCAAAATTCATTTATGTGTTAATCAATAAATCGATATCATTTATGCTCACAATATGTAATGTAAATGTTAGTAATTATATTATATAACAAAATATTATATATAATCAGGAAGATTTTATCAAACTATTAATTTAGGGTTTTCAACTAAAAGTTTTCAAATTAAAATTTCAGTCATATTTGAAAATATAATTCAAAACCTGCATTCTAAAACCTCAAATTACAAAAATTCAGCGTAAAATAAATTATTTAAATGTGATAATATATTTTCAAGCATACCTTTGTATTCTATTTTAATTAAAGGAAGATTTTATATTCACTTTGACATATTCCTTATACCATTAATAAAGAACAAATTTAAATTTCCACGAATGAAATGAGGAACAAATGTATTGATTGTTTTTATAAAAAACATTAACATAATTTTAGAAACATTATACTTAGTTTGAAATGAAAATTTCTAATTATTTATATAATCTTTTTTTCATATTTATTACTGCAAAGTATGAATAATTGTTATATATGTTTAATTTATATATTTTGATTATTGATCTGATGGAAAAATAATTCCCTTAAAATATAACATTAATATAAAAATATTTTATTAATATTATCTTTAGTTTAATTAATAGGTTTTCTAAAATATTATGAATATCAAAATATTCATATTTCAATTAATAATCTAAAATTAACAAGTCTGAATTGAATAGTCACTATCCAGTTACATTGTTAAATTTACTTGAACAAAAAAGAAAATCAGGTATTATATAATTATATTTGGCATTAATTTTAAAGTCTGAACAATATTTCATAAATATTTGGGTTCATCAAAGAATATTTTTTAAAATTTCTCAATATTCTAGGCCACAACCTAAGAGTTATAATTGCGTGTATTCAACATTATTATAGTTACTTGGTTAAGTAATGAATATAAAATATCACATTGTTTTAAATAGAAAGTATAAATTATATTTTCATCATAGATATATATATTTAATGAATTTCTTTAATTAGTTAAAATTAATCGGATTTAACAACTAATATTATTAATTTATTTGTTACCTTGTGAACCGAAAATATAAATATATATTTAATGAAATATATTTACCTTGAAGATTCTATTTGAATTGGTAATAAATTACAGTAATAAAAATAGCAAAAAGGATAATAATAAAGTCAATGTCTATTTATCTAAAAGCATTAATTTTTTATATACGGTTTGTTTTTCATTCTTTTAAATGATTAGAGGTTTACTCGAAAATTTTAAGTTGATAAAAAATTAATAAAAATATTATTATTTTGGAGATTTTTATTGGTGAAATATAATCGATTAGATAAATTATATAAAAATTAAGATTAATTAATTATAGGTTGATATATTTTATATACTTTACAAAATTATAGCTTTCATATTTAAATCAAGACTAATAATTCTATTCAAATTGATTTAAATTTAAAATTAATCAATCCCATAATTAAATTAAATTCCAAATCAAAATAAATAAATATTGTTTAAAATTTCAAATTAAAATTTAATTTAATATAATACATATATATTTTTATAATTAGATATTAAATTCACATAATTAAATAAATTAAAATGTCACAAGCTATTGGAAAAGTAATATATCAACAAAATATTATAATTAATTTATATGATGATTTATAATTAATTTTTAGACTGGATTGGCCTATTCTCGTGTTTGGCATTTAGTAGATGCCAAAGATCGTGTTTTAGGTAGAATGGCCACCAATATTGCTACTACTTTGATGGGAAAACACAAACCTATTTACGATCCCGCCTGTAATATTATTTTTATCATTATTTGGAATTTAAGCATATTAATCATTTTTTGTAGCTGATTGTGGAGATTATGTAGTTGTCATCAACGCTCGCCATGTTCAAGTTACTGGAAGAAAAGCCGAACAAAAAGTTTACCGTTCGCACTCCGGATACCCCGGTGGTCTTAAAGAAATTCCTTATAAGAGAATGTTGGGCAAAAATCCCGAAAAAGTAATACAAAAAATATTTAATAATTATCCAATAATATTAATATTATATAATCATATAGATCATTGAAAAGGCCGTTTCTGGTATGTTGCCCAAAAACAGATTAAGAAATTATCGCTTAGGAAGATTGTTTATTTTCCCTGATGAACACCATCCCTATGATCAAAATATTGTCAAGAGGTTTGACGAAAAAATAGAAGCTTTACAAAAAAAGGAATAATTTAATACTATAATTAAACTCAAATATAAAATTTATTTATTGATTAGTTTTTTGTTTAATATAATATTATTAAATGGTTTTGGATTTTTATACATACTTAATTATTCGCACTAATATTTTGATTTATTTTCTTATTAATGAAATAATAATAATTATCATTATAAAAATACAAACGAATTTAATGTTATTAATATGCTTGTAATCAGTTACAACCTATATCTTATATAAATATGCTTTTAAAAGCAATAGACTAAATTAAACTAATTTACTATTTATAAATATTCGGTTACTTCATCCTTTTAATATAATCTTTTTTCTTACACTAAATATCTTAATCTAATTGCATTTTTCTGGCATTTAGTGAATAATAATACAGCTGATATTTGAAATAATACGATAATTCCCAAAATAGGAAGTACCAAACTTCCTCCTTTAATCCCATAATTTATATTTGAATAATTAATAATAAATATAATTTAGAATTGGTGGATTTTGAATCAAACGCGAAAATTTAATTTGTAATCAATTTCAAACATGGATAAACCAACTCCAAGAATTAATTCCTCTATGCTAAAGAGCTTCGCTGGTGATATTGTTAGAATCGTTGGAAAAGTCACTAAAGTAATCCGATGTCCTAAACCAGTATGAAATTTCAGCTAACATTTTATTTAGGTTGAAAATGACTCTCTTTATTTACAAACTTCTGATTTGGGTCAAGCTATCATTAAAATTCCATCAGTAAGTGTAATTTAACAAATTATGTATATTTTATATTAAGTTCACACCTTTTCAGAACTTCTCCTGTCAAGAATATATTGAAGTTATTGGTAAAGTTGAGCATAATTTAACTGTAACCCTCATTAGTCATCTTGACATATCCTCTACCGTCAGTAAGTCTCACATAAAGTTTACAGTATTAACACCCATATTAACTAACTCCTTTTTACTAGAGCTTGATCTCTACGACAAAGCTATTAAATTAACTCATAAGTTTACCGATGTATTTTAAATATTATTCAAATTTTAATTCTTTTCTATTCCAATAAATCACATCTACTATCAATTATTTCATTTGCATTAGTGATGATATAATATGCTGTGGGTTTTCTTTTTTATAGTAATTTTTATATACTCATATTAATTTTATATTATATTTTGATCAGTTATGTTAGTAATGTTGATTAGTAATAATTAATTTCCATATATAAATTTAGTTGAATATATGTATATGATAGATTAATACATTAGATAGTTTATATTATACTTCGACCGATTACCAATAGCACGTAAATAATGGGAAGAATGGCTTATGGTATGTTGGTAGTTTGAGTTAAGTGTTTTTTGAGATATGGTAAGGGTTTAATGGGCTTCACAGAAGATCAGAGGTGATGATGAAATGTACCTAGACAATGGTTCTTTTATAGACTATTCGTCGGTTGTAGGTGGTATAAAGAAGCGTATTAGATCTTCAGAAAAATGATGCCTTGAATTAGTGTGACGGGTGTTCCAGGGTTATATCTCCATAAGGTAATAGGTTGCGAGGTGGAGTTGATCGGGCGGATTACTATCCAGAGAACCGCAATATAATAGTTATTTTAATCTCAACCCGATATTTCATATCAAATATTGTAAGTTTTTACCCTCTAACCAAATTTTGACTTTCTTATCTATATTTAAATAGGAAATCAACCAAAATTGTATCGATCAATTATACTATATCATGACCATTATTACTTCACCCATTAATTTAATATTATATTTTTGTATTCATAATTAATTGACTCAAATATATAATATGTATCATTAGTTGATTATCATTATAGTACTAATTGAATTAAATTAGGCGAATACTTATTATCATTTTAGTTTACAATTGGGTATATTAATTCTAAACAACCCAGATAATATAAAATGTTGATGTAATTGACATGATCAAGGATAATCAATTAATAATGTTTATATATTCAAGTCACTTCTATGAAATTATTAAGATATAATCCATAAAAATTCTAAAATCTAATTATAATATTCTCTATAAATCAACATCCACTGAGCATATAATATTAATATTGATTTTTTATAAAGTACTAATAATTTGATTCAAACATAATAATCTGTATAATACGGCCATTTAAACCTAACTTTGATAGTAATAACAGAAAATGATTAAAAATTTTCAGTAATTAATTAAACAATATTGATTATTATTATGATATTTATCAACAATAAACCACAAATCTATTTCTTGAAATTCATAACAAATTGAATCATAATAATTATTATATAATATGTGGAAAATATAACTTTTAAACTTTCATTTTAATAATTTTAAATTATATCTTTTTTAACATGATTTGGCTATTTTGCTATTTCCTCTTTATATCCATCCCATTTTTTTTAAATCAATTAATATTCATATTGAAAGCGATTGATTTTTATAAAGTTAATATTTCTTTAAGTATCTTAAAGAGTTTATTAAATTTTAAAAGATAAAATCATAATATGTTTTTGACTTATGATTTTTTTAACAGCAATATATATTCAAAAATGCTGTTATACTAATCTGAATGTAATTTTGAAACAATTAGCATCTAATAACTTTTAAAATTTTAATTTCACTTAATCTCATCGGCCCTTTTCATCCATTCCAAAAATTATTCAAACACCATCAAACAGGTTATATATTTTCTTTTTGGTCATCATTTTCCTTTCTCTCATAATTTTAACATTTTAGGAAATGATTTATCTAATTAGAATTCAGTGAATTTATTGGCTTTATATTTTTATCAATTTGAAATGAAAAATTTCAAAATTTAGATTTTGAATAATTAGGTCCTGATATAAATTGAATAAATAGCCATTGAGTAATAAAATATATATTTTAGAATACTTTAAGCTATATTAATAATAAAGCTAGGCTTGATTAGATTCATCAATTCTTTGCAATTTTAATATCAAATTTAAAATCTTAACGCTTATCATCATATAATATACAAGAAATCTTGAAATTGATTTCTTAGAAACTACCACATCAAATATATACTTATTAATTAATTCTTTTAAATTATGGTTTGACTTTAATCTCAAAGATAATCAAAAGCTAAATATTATTTCTCATAATATAACACAAATCTTATTTCGATATTACATTAATTTATTACCAAATATATTGGATAATTTTTAAATCTTTAAGTCAAGAAATTTGTAATTAGTTTAACTCCTCGCATTATAAAAGTGGATAGATTATATTTCTAGTAGACTTTTCACTCTTCGTCATCAATATTATACTATATATAATATTCTATTAATATTTCAAATTTGGATAAATAAAATAACACTTCATTCTTTGGATATCAAACTGGTAAATTAAATAGTTTCGAAAACAAAATGAAAAAAATTAACTTTATATTGTATATACACATAATTAAAATAATCACTTAATTAATAATAATATTTATTATTATATATTTTAAAAAATTACAAATATGCATTATATTCATTATTTATAAATACTATATTTTAAATCAAAATATTCACTCAAAGTTGAATAAAAATCCCACATTGGATAAAAAATTATCCAAATGATTTCATTAAATTGAATTTCGAAATTCTAATTCTTCGGCCCATTTACAATTATACTCCACATTCAATTGAAATCAATAGAATTATTTAAAAGGAAATATATTTCAAAAATTCTATTATTCAATATAGGATATTCTCATTATATTACTTATAGTTCAATTCCTATTTCAACTATGAATATCATATTTTTGATCGCCCATTTTATCAATTAATTTTATATTTTTATATTTTGAATATTTTGAATATTTTGGTTAAGTATGTATATATATCCTGATATATTTAATTTCATATAAAAAGCGGTCATAATTAATGAATATGATTAAACTTTTAATCCAAATAAGCCAATATTTGAATTAAAAATGTGCGAAGATTTACTTCAATAATGGTAATTTAAATTACCCAATTCTTGTCACAATTGACATTCTTGACATATCCGGATTATTCCGAATTCAATTTTAATTATTTAGTATAAATAATCTTCAAATCACAGATTCATTTTCACCAAAATAAAATTAAAATATTAATTGTACTAATAACATATATTAAATAATCAACAATGACTACTCATTTAAGTGAAAATGATAAAAAGATTAACCACATCATCTTCAAAGCTGGCGCTGAAGGTGCTTTAATTGGTTTGACTGGTGGTATCGCTGCCGCTATGGTCGCCAACCGTTTCTCCCCAGTCTTCAGAGGTTTTACAATTCAGTTTAAAGCTTTCTTAGTATCAGCTGGTAAGTTTATTTATTTATAAAATTTGTTCTGTTGTACTTAATCTATTGTAGCTGCTACCGCTGCTTTCGTTATTAAGGGAGAAAAAGCTCTTATCAAGTTCAATATGGAAAGCCATGCTAATCCCGATCTTGTAAAAAACGACGATAATCAAACCTTAGTCAGAATCCCCACATTGACAGAGCGCTCTATTAAATATGTCTTAGATAAGAAATATTACTTTATGTTTGGTACTTGGTTAGGTGGTATGTCCCTCGCTGGTGCTTACTTATATCGCAAAAAGTAATTTAATTCTATATTATTACTCTAATACTCAATATTAATATGATACCTTATAGATATATGACTACTTCTCAAAAATTAGTGGAAGCTAGAATGTGGGCTCAAGCTATTACTTTAGGATCTTTAGCTGCTATCGCTGCCCTCTCAGCATACGACGATGCTCCCAAAAATCGTGAAAAATCAAGTTACTAATTGACTATATCTGTTCTTCAATTATTAATGTCGTTAATTAATATCCATTAACCACTCTACTACGAGCCAAAACTTCCTATAGTTAGAAATCGTCATTTGAATATGCTATTAATTCTAAACTTGTAATTCTGACAAAAATCGAAAAATGTATAAATTCCATTTATATGAAATATTATTTATTGGGTAATAAAGTGCTATTAATTATAGTACAAAAATATAGGATATTTTAATTCTTGCCAATATTTATTTTATTATTTCATTTAATCTTCTTATAAGATAATACCTAAGTATTAATATAAAACTACTAATATCATTTTTATATAGATATACAGATTCACAGGAGTAATTCACCTTATTTGCACAAATTAAATAAGCAAAAGATAATAATTAATAATCTCTTTGTTAAATCAAGTGAAGAAAATGTTTTTTATTGGCTTTTATATTAATATATATGCCTGATTTACAGTGATCAATTCAGCAATTCATTGATTAAATTTATTGGAATCAAATTAGATACAATTTACATTATAATTCGATGATTTTATTTGTAAGGATTTGCACTTAAAAACACAAATATATTATGATCTTTCGATTCTAATTAAATAATGATTTTTTATTACCAGAAATTTTAATACTATTAGCATTTACTGATGTTTCAATTATGAATTTATTAAGAGAAATAAATTCGTTCTTATATGATTTAATTTGTATATTTTTATTATTGTTTTTATTTGGTTTATTATTCAATTTAAAATATGGCTATAAAGCTGGCAAATAACCTATTGAAAATACAAAAATTTTTACTTAATTATCATTATTTATATGAATTATTATCATTTCTTAATCCAGATGTTATAAAATCTCATTTTAATATAGATGAAATGATAATGAAATAAGGTTATCAATAATCTTATTATTCAATGGTATATTGATATCAATTATTATTATTATTATTATTATATTTTTCATTTTTTTTATCAATAAATAAATTAATATAATTTAAACTTGAAATAAATATGTTAATATATTAAATCGAACAACTTGTTAATACTATAGAAATAATTAATTTCTCAAAACTATACCAAATATTTTATATTATATCTGATTTTTTATTTGTTCGTGATAATTAAATTTTTTAAAAGGTATATTTTAGAGAGTTTCCCGTTTTATTTGTGGTAAAAACAAATTAATTTTAAACTTTAGAAGAATTATAACAATATACTAAGTTATTATTTTGAAAATATAAAATAAATATTATTACTTTTTTACAATTATATAACATTTTTTAATAATATTGTAGTATATTTACAAAGGCTATATACAGTGTTTTTTCCGCATATAGCCACTAGGATCATGAAAAAAATATAATTTGTCTATTATTACTAATAATGATTATGGTAATCTTTTCCATTGAAATAAATAACACATTTTTAATTTTTAGAATATTTTTTGATCAAAATTTTTTATGAATTATTTCAGACTGATTCTATATTAATTAACTATTTGTAGACAAAATGATTAGAAAATTTTGTACAAGGTCTTGTCTGTGATTGAAATTAAATTTATTTTTTATTGGATGATTGAAATTTTTTTGAACTATAAAATCATTTGATATTATTATTATAGTTTTTCAAATATCTCTAAATTAAAAATTTTATATTAACTTCCCTAAAAATGGATATCACTAAAAATCTGACATTGGAATTTTTTTGAGTACGAAAAAGAGATATGTCCATATTTAATTATAAAGATTTTAGTAAAAAGCAGATATTTATTCGTAGTGTATTATAGAATTCAAATCCAACAATAATAAAGCTAATAGTTTTCCAATAAGATTTTATTTATATAATTAAATAAACAAAAATTATTATATTTCTTTAATTCATATGGTTTGATAATTTTTGTAAATTTAAATATTTTATTATGAATATAATATAATTAGTATTAATTCCTAAGCTTATAATCATATCAAAAATTCCTCCAAAAATATGAATTATATACTAATCATTACATCATATATTATATCATATCAAAATTCCATTAAGAATATTTTGAAATAAAAAAGAATTTCAGAATATTTGGCTATAGATTCAAAATATACAAAGTAATTTATATAAATTCAAAGTCGAACTATAAGATTTTAACATTTAATATAAAAGTAGCTTGAATATCAAATGATTTACCTGATTATAAAGATTCAATTAATTTATGAAATAATTTTTAATAATGATAATAAGGGTATTTTTTGTTTAATAATTTTGATCTCAAGCATATAAAATTGACAGCACCAAATCAAAACTAATTTACAAACGAGTTTAAAGTTATTAATTTTATCCGAAAATTTAAACTAAATTAAATATATTATAATTTTTGTAATAATCAAAATTATTTTAGATAGCATATATATTCATATTAAGACATAATTGACTATAATATTAATATTTTTATTAAAAGGTTCTTTTGGTAAATTGAATTAACAAGCATAATTAGTGTTAGATATAAATTTATTCATTTTATTATGACTTAAAAAGTATATTAAATATTGTCAAGGATCGGGAGGTCCGCTCGCCATTCAATTTATTCCGAACGGAATCTATACACAAGTACGTTACACAATCCTTGTAAAATGCGAAATTTCGGACAATAACTACAAATGAAGTTCCAACACATTTGCCAAGGATTAACAGCACTATAAAATCGTCACTGGGCACATATTTACTCGGGAATCATCTCAAACAGGGCTAAGCCCTACCATATTGATATTTTAATAAAATCCTTTAAGGCATCTCGTTAACCACCCTTGGTCCATTTTCTCTAATTTACTTGAACTTTACTGCAAGGCTACTTTCCAGCAGACCTGCAATGTATTTGAGTTATTCACTTAAATGAATTTGAAATTTGTCACCCTTATACCCCATTTTAAATAATATAGTTAATATTTCGTGTTTAATTTTGATATAGATAAATGCATGATTAATAACCTAGTAAAATATTATATTTAAAATCAATTTAATAATAATTTGACTTTTTAATCAATTATGGCGAAAAGGTTATTTATAATATATATTAGATATATATTCAATGTATAATTGTAATTAATATTACAAGTTTCAAAACTACTTATTATTTAATATTAAATTGTAATAATTATTGTTATCTAATATTTAATATATTTGTTTAACAGTATTCCAAGGCTCATTAAGAACAAGGAAAATGAAATAAATGAAGTTAATATGGATTTTATAATGATGACTGTAAATGTAGAAGGAACTAGGATTTTAGTGCTTAAACAAGGAGTTGGCAGTGGTAAACAAGGGTTCACCATAAAAGTTATAGGAAATCAAGGGGTTTCACCAAATAAGGTGAAAATAGTTTATTGTCAATTGGATTCTTTAAATGAAGCAGATATCTCACACTTGTTATGACTCAATGCAGTTTGTGAGTATTATGAGAAGGCTTAGAGATGGTATATTTTGGAATAAAGATAAGAGGATAACGTTTATTAGTTAACACATGATTATCTTATATTGGATATTATTTTTGACTATTGTCGACAGGGGCAGTTTACTGGTGTAAAATGTCAGAACCAACCAGTTCTTAAAGTGGGTGTTCTCTAATGTGACTTCTTGATTCAGTGTGGTAATTGTGGTATTTTGAGTAATTGACAAGGTTATTCCCTATCAATGATTTTGATAAAGTTTGATATCAATTTCATTTAATATTTCAATGAAATTTCATATACATAAAATTTTTCCTAATATTAAATATCCAGTGGTTCAAAAAATACTTTCTTATACTTAAATCAAATATTGTTTAATGAATCATGATTTTATCACTCTCTTTTAGTATTATTTTAAGCGATAGTAAGTGGTCTAATAATTTTTGATAATCAATATATAAAATACAACTTTTTAGGAGAATTTCGACATAAAACAAAATGATTGAAAATCACAAAATTTCAAAATTTACCTGAGTTAAATGAAGAGAATTTATCGAAATATTATACTATGGAAAATATTCTATATTAATTATTCAAAAAAATCTCCAAGTAGTAACCGGTGGTAAAGGACTTTCAAAGTATAGTACTGCAAACTGGTTTAATTAACTCAAATATAAAAGACCTGATATAGGAAATTTACCTTGTTCAAGCCATTTTGAATTTCTAATTAACTAAAAAATTCAAATAAAATTAGGAAATATTTCAAATATTACCTATATACCTCAGTAAATAAACTAGCATAATTTCTTTATTCAATACCAAATCTATCATAAATTTCTTAAAAAACAATTTAAAATTAGTTAGAAAATTAAGAATTTATGTACTTTTTACTTTAATTAACTATTAAATATTAAATATTTAAACAAAGAAATATAACTATTATAAATTTATGTAATTATAATCCTTATCCTATTGAATTTGAAATGATCATTTTGATAAATAAACATTAGACTTTAGTATATAATCTATTAATAAGAAATAAAAACAATGCTTGGATTGAAAAATCAAAATTATTATCCTAAACTCCAAAACTAAAATTATATGAAAAAATTTAAAAATAGTATTAAATATATATTAATAATATAACATTCCACCAATTATTACCAGAAAAAAAATAAATTTTAGTAGTAGTATATATTTCATACTTTTAAAAACCAAAGTTAAAAATTAATATATGAAAAATCAATCAAAAAACAATGTATTTATATGATAATATATATAGAGTAAATATTATTAAAGATTAGTTTATTCAAAAGAAATGGTATTTATCACCACATCCAGTATATTTACTAGATTTGAATCTTTGTGAGTATGATTATTTTGGTAATTTAAAGAATTTAATTCAAGGAAAAAATTTTTTATAATATTTCAACTATATATTTTAAAATTAAGATGGTGATTTTGAAGATAAATTTATCTTACTAAGTAAGAGGATTAATTGATTACTATTAGTATGGAATACTGTTATTGAAATACAAGGAATTAATTAGTAATTACATTTATATTATTTTTTCTTTATATCTATTTATTTTATTAAAATATAAATTTAATATTAGTGAATATATTTTTTCAACCAATTTATATTAACCTGTTATATCAATTTTTAAAACTTATATTATAAAGAATATGTTTTCCTAATGATAATATGATTTCTTTACTTGATAATTAAAGATATTCAAAACCTGTCTTTTGTTAAGAGTAAATTTAATTAATGTATAAAATTGCTTGGAATGATTATATTTTAATTATTGAAATATTATTAATAGGAATTTAATTTATCAAGGATTATAAAAAAGATCACGACATATTATTTTATAAAATATATTATCATTAAAGCTAATTTGTTGATAGATGAAAAAAACAATTTATAAATTAATAATATTTTTTAAAGAATTTACACCTAATTATGTATAATGGAAATATCAAAATTCATTTTTTATATATTAAAATCCAGGTTTTGATAATTTGGCAAATCATATCCTATATTAAGTCCCCTGGAATATGTTAAATCATTTCTGATATTTAAGTTGTATCAAATCACACTGTATAAAGTATATAATAATGATTATTGCAAACATAATATATTGTCATAATTAAATACCAACTATTTTATTGAAGATTCTAACTTATTAAACATTTAAATTTAAATTTTAATTATAATCCAAAAATACTTGTCAGCATTGTGAAATATAATAAATCTGAAGCAATTATGATTATTCAATATTTTAGAACATTTTATTTTTTATCATTGTAAATTTATTACAATATCACAATTTAATATTTAGGATTAGATTTGAAACATATGTTAACCCTTGGTAAATCTGTAATAATTGTTCTGTTTAATTCAATCGCCTTTGTGAAATTGATAATCATTATTTTATAGGTTTTAGCTAACCTAGTTAATATTGTTTAATGTAAATTTATTTAAGTTCATAAAGTTATTAATCAATATTAAATATATAGATAAATTTCTACAAAAATTGGATTCCAATATTAACTTATATACCTGAATCATTCGATTTTACTACTAAATTTCACAAACCTTATAAAATATCAGACACATTGATAGATCAAAATATTAATAACTCGTCATCAAACCTTTATTTTATTGTATAAAATATTATAGAATTTACATTATTACCTACTAAAAATATTTGTTATAATATTTATAAACTTAGCCATTATAGAAGCTTTGAGTTAATAATCTTTAATATAACTCTTCAAATTGCAATCCAATTTATGGAATTGCAATTATCTTAGAACCCTTCATCGCAAGTATTTGCCTTTAATATGTTCTATTATTAATTAAATATTGATCTATCTTTAAAACACTAACTCACTCACTTACTTCATGATATATAGTTAATCACAACAAAAATTAAGGTAATTTTTAAATGTATTATAATTTGGTATACAATTTTCATTCAAAAAAATAATAATACAAATGAATGATTGAATTAAATTACTATTATTTGTATTTTCAATGAAATACACCAAATATATTTTAATTTGCAAATACATTTTTCATGTTTTCTGGATTAATTTCTATATTTTTGACTCAGCATATATATATATATATATATTATTGAATATTATAGAGGAAATAGTTGAGTACATTTTGTATATTGCTATGAAATATCAAATAGAATCAACTTTAAAGATTTATTAAATTTAATTAGCCCTTAACAGTATTAATACATATCAATACAAAATAGGTTTATTGATTACAAATATTTTAAATTGATTCAAAATTTAGGAAAAAGTTATAAATATATATTAATAATAAAACCTTATAGGTAATGAAAATATTGATTTAAAATCAATTATAAAGTACATTTAAACTATTTATTTATAACATATCATACATATTAAAATATATTCTAAAAATTGTAACATATTCATTTTATTATAGTAATTATTAATCAAATAATGTATTCATAATTATAATATAAAATTGAAAATTAATATAAATATAATTCAAAATAAGAGTTAAATAACTAAGATTCAATTTAAATTGCGAAATAATGCAAAATAATTTGATATTCTTAACAGTAATACCGATATAATATAAACAGTTATAATTTATAATAATTTCATTATTTATATATTTTATTTGTGAATTAAATTTATAAAATTTAATTTTAAACTATGTAGTCTTGTTATTTAAAGTATTATAACATAGTAATATATCTATCAAAATTTAAGTGAAATATTCATTTTAATTCAATTGTTCTAATATGTATTAGAAATCTAAAATATTTATTTAAGTTTTTTTCACATTGCATATTTCGATAAATTATCTTAAAATTTTAATTCATTTTTAATACCTTGAATTATTTGATTTTGTTCCAAATCCAATCTTAAACTATCAGTCTTTAAAAAGAATTAACTTATACAATTATGGTGTTTGCCTGATCATAAACTTAGAGTATATTTTAAATGAAGTCATCTGATTAAATATAAGATAATGATTTTTTGTTGAATGTTAGTATATTGATGACCCAAGCACATCCTTTTAACAAAGCTGAAACTGTACCAATTGAAATCAAATTTTAGGATATTAATTTTGTTGTTAAGTAATTTACAAGGGTCGAATGTGTTTGGTTCGGTATAGTCATCAGGATTGCGATGAATTGAATATATGTTGATATTAAGTATAGTACCCTCTGGAATAATATAATCTCTGTGTGTTATTTCTTTTTTGCAAACTCAATTATTTAACAAATTAAGTACTAGGTAGTCTCATAAATTGCTTAATAACTGCATAGGTATATTCCAATTGATTCAACTGACCATTTTCATATTCATTTTTGCCGAATATCGACAATAATTTACCTCTTACTCGGTCTTGAAGATCGGGGTGGTCAGCAAGTAAATACAGAGTAACAGATAAAGTACATTTTTAAGTATTCTGACCTGCCACAAAGAATGCAAAGGTAGTGTTCTTTACTTTATTAGTCAAAGCATTAGAATCTCTTATTTTGGTAGCTAGTAGCAAGCTTAAAATGTCCTTGTAATTACAATCTGAAGATTTTGAAAGATTCTTCTCCTCAAGAATAGACTCAACATGTTTGTTTATATTGTTTATCTAATTATTTAAGTAATATTTTAAAAAGTTCTAAAGACGATATAAAATTGAGTAGATTAAATCTATTTGATTAAGAGCACCATTCAATACTTAGTTGAAATATCAGACAAATTTGTGTCTTTTCTCCAATAAAATTGAATCAAATTTTACATCCATCGTTTCACTCCCAAAGCTTCTACTGCTACCTTTTGCATCAAATCCTCAACCTAGTTATTTTGACAACATTTCTATTTAATTATTGGAATAACTGCCCCATACAGCGACTGAAAATATGCAAGTTCTATCCCTGTAAAAAAGAGGAGTTAATGACTTTGTCATATCGCCTCTCATTCATTAAACTAGACAAAACTACATTTTGACCAAATGCTTTATCAAATAAGCTATTAGGAGTGAATTCCTGAGGAGATATTTCCCGAATATAGAATTATAAAAAGCCATTACTTGAACTACTCGGGATCACCGCTGGCAATATTCATAATTTCTCTAAAAAGTATAATAATTTTGTGCTGTTGAAACTAGGGTATCTCGTCATTGATACGATTAACATAGGGAACACCTGAAATCATTTGATATTACTCTGTAAACATTGTGATTGATTTGATACTTCATATTTACTAAAACGCGACAAATTCAATGTAAAAAAGTATATCATACTAATTAAAACAGCTCCAAAGATTAAATACAAATTGTTGAGATTAATATCAATAAAGCATTCATTTTTTAACAAAATTTTATAGATATTTGAAATTTTGATCTATTTATATTGAAAATTAACTTCTGTAATTTATTGATTTAACTACTTATTAATTTTTCAACTAATTATTAGATATATAATTGATTTTATTGAAAATAAATATTTTTCATTAAAATTTTTAATCAATAAATGTATATAAGTTAGATTTTATAAGTATCTAGTTAATTATAACAAAATGATACAAATATAATAGAAGAAGAAATTTCAAATATATGCTTGTATATTTATAAAATGATTATAGAATTATAATAATGAAAATTTCTAGTTTGAAATAATAAATATCTCATATAATAAGGAAGTTGGAAAATGTAATAACAAAATATGCATAATATATACTAGAAATTGATATTAAATTAGATATAGAAATTTTTAAAATATTCTTTATTACATGTTTACTATTCAATCAATTATGAATTTTTGTATTAAAATTTCTACCTTAATCTGATTTAATTTTATTATATAAATTAGTTTGATTTAATTTGAATACACAGGTTATTCCTCTTTTTCTTATATTTCATTTTTATTATTATTATAATTGATATATTTAGGTTATAATTAGTGTGCTTTCAAAATAAAAATATCTATATAGTGCCAATTGCGTTTTGATATACTGTCCATTATATCACCAAAATTCAATTAATATAAAATAATCAAAAATATATAAATTTTATTATTTTTATTTGAAATATATATATATATATATATATATATATATATTTAAATTTGCAATCATAGCAAATACTATAATTGAAATAAAAAAATAGAATCATCTATTTGGTAAATATAAAATAGGGCAAGTGTAAATTTTTAGGCAAAAAAATTTATTTATTATTCATTAAAATAAATTCTGAAAATATTACAAAATATATATCAATAGACCGTCATATCTCAAAAAATCAGTAAAAAATATCCCTATACTCTTATAAAAAGTGTGAATAAGTAGTATATTGAATTTTAATAAAATCAAAAAAAATTAAACAGGAGTAATAAAGTAGTAAAGGGTAACGAAATATGATTATAATGAAATGTTTCTAATAGTTTTTATAAATAAATTTTATAGATATTTTTGAGATAGACAAGAAATATATATTTAAATCCATAATATATATTATATGTCAGTACTATTGAATAAAAAAAATATAAATTTTAAATTAAGTTTATTATTTGACAAATACGTCTGGAAATATAATCAATATAAGGTAGAGAATAAAAAATAATGATTCATAACCAATTTTTTAATATTTGATAAAATATTTCTATTTGTATGAACCAAATATGATATTAGTTTTTATAATCCTAAATATGATTGTAATTAAATTAATCTTAAATTCTTTCAAAATCCAACCTCAAGTTTTTAGTTCTTAAAAGATAAGGAATTTTCACTTTGAGTCTTTTACCTGAAGGTAAAGATCCTGTAGGTTTAACTCGGTAGCGTCTAATAATATATGAAAGAACAATTTTTTGTTCGGTAATAGAGAACCCTGCACCCACGCACATACGGTTTCCTGCTGAGAAAGCAAACCAATTAGAATCCAGCTTTTTAGTATCCATATCATTGGTTAAAAATCTTGAAGGATCGAATGTATTGGGATTTTTAAAATATTTTGGATTACGATGAATGGCATATATGTAAGTATCGATGCTAGCATTTTGTGGAATGATCATTCCTTTATGATTAAAATCTTTTTTACAGATCCAATTATACAGAATACTCACAGCAGGGTATAGTCTCATAGATTCTTGAATTACAGCGTAAGTATACGTTAATTGATTCAATTGGTCGTTCGTAGGAATTTGTAATTTGCCGTTTTCATATTCGTTTTTACCGAATGTTCTGATCACTTCTTGTCTAACTTTCTCTTGGATTTCTGGATGTTCTGCAAGTAAATGAAGGGTTGCACATAAGGTGAATGATGTAGTGTCCTGACCTGCCAAGAAAAGCATTAAAGTATTATTCTTAATTTCTTCGTCAGTCAAACTCTCAGAGCCGCTGTTATTTGATACTAACAATAAGCTTAAAATATCTTTGTAGTTTAAGTCCGTAGATTCAGAGACTTTTTCCTTTCTTTCAACAAGTATTTGATTAAAGTATTGATTTACATAGTTTAATTTTTTGTATGCATTGAATCTAAAGGGGTTCCAATGATTGTCGAGAAATGGAAAGATGAGATACGCAGGGTTTAATGCATCATTCATAATATCACTAAAGTTGGACATAAAGAGATGCTTCTCCTGAGATAGAATACCATCGAATTTCACATCCATGATTTCTCGCCCTAGAGCTTCAACAGTAACTCTTTGCATCAGATCATCAATATCCACATTTAAAGCATCAAAGTCGCCCATTTTTTCAAACAATTCTTCGACACAATCGCTAAACACATTTAAATTCCATCCTTTCTTAAAAGCTGGATTAACTATCTTGCGATGCTTTTTCCATTCATTATAATTTGAGAAAACAATATTACTACCAAAAATTCTATCGACTAAAGCATCAGGCACAAAGTCATGAGGTGTAAGTTTATCAAATGTAGAGTGATCAAAAGCGATTTTCTTGAGCAACTCGGGATCTCCGTTCATGATTCTCCACTCACCTCCGAAGAATAGTCGAACAACACCGTACTCTTGAAATAGTGGCATCCATTCATCCATTAAATCTATCATAGGCACGCCTTGAACCATTTTGTACAAAGTTGACCATATTGGTACGGATTTTATATGCTTTAAATTGGCTGGTACACGAAATATCCAAAGAATCCACCCAAGAGAGAAGATTATAAAGAGTGCGAATATGATTAATAATGTGATAATATAATCCATTTTTTAATAATATTACTTAATATCAATTTAATGATTATAATCCCTTTTTTATACTATCTCAATATATTATAATTAAAATTTGGATAAATTTTCATTAATCTAATTTACCAATCTATAAAAATGTGATTAAATCAATCTCTCGAACATTTAGTCATTTGAATAAAAAATTAATTATATTGATATTCAATAATTATCCCTTAAAATAATTGTTTGAATAAAAATTAGTATCTATAATTGTATATGCTTAATCTTGATAAAAATCTAGATTTATCAATATATATATATATATATATATATATATATTGTAACATTTTAAACTGATTATGTTTAATATTTATAAACTATGAAGATAATATCATAAATTTCTAGGATAACTATAATAGTTATTATATTTCAAACATATATTTAAATTGAAAAGGTCAATTCAACTGAAGATATGATATTTCTACCGACTATCATCCTTTATTTGAAATCCCCTAACCTGATCGCCATATTTATTGAAATAAAACAAACTAAAAATATTTCCCAACAAGTTAATTAAAATTTCCAAATTATTTAAATTATTTTTGTGGATCAAAATTTTCTATGTGGAATCTTGTAATTATTCCACTACAAATATTCCAATATAAAATCACGAAAATACACTATTTTAGTTCAATTGAAAAAAAATTTAAGATGATTTATCATATATTGGATAGATTCATACTGTTTGTAGTAGGTTTTTAGTATATGATATATATATAGATAGTGAAAATTTAACATAATCGAACTTGTAAAATCCAATACATAAAATAAATAATATAATTTAACTAATATATTAACTCTAAATACACCGACAGGAGATTAATTGTACACCTCGGTTTAATAAAAATTGAAAAATTTTCTAGCTTGATAAAATATCATAAAAATCACATTAAAAATTATATGAATGTTATAAGCAAGATTAAATATATAAATAGATATATTAAGAATAATAAACTAATATATTTGCTATTTAACTTAATGGCTCAAAATCTAATAATTGATGACATTGTTTAACTGATTTCTAATTTATAATCTATTGAGTGGATTAAAAGTTTATTGTAGCAATATTAAAATTTGAATCAACCCAGTATTTGATCATTGAATTACATCATAATATGTCTCAAATATGGTAAAATATTAAAAGGAATTAAATTAAAAAATATATTGATATAATAATTATATATAATCAAAATTGAATATGATGAATTTCAAAGAATTTAATTAAAAGCAAAAAATTTATGAATTTTAATTTGTTTTTAATCGATTAAATTCCAAAATTAAATTTCATTAAATATTTGTATTATATTATAAATAAATTTAAATACAAAAATAGTAGAAATATTTAAAGGTTATAAATTGATCGTGAGCATAACATAAATACCATTAAAATCTTAAATACGCTGAAAATCTAATCACAGGTTATCATACCTGGGAAAAATGGACTTTTAATCTCTAGGGGTTTTCGGGAAAGCAGAGATATATTGGATTTAACTTGGTAGCTACGGATGATATAGGAAAGAACAGTTTATTGAATAATAGAAAACTGCCAGCCCAAGAGCATAGGATTAATTGCAGTAAAAGAGAAACGATTGGAGCCCAATATATTGGCTCCAATATTATTATTTAAAAATACTGAGGGATCAATGCATTAGGATATTTGAAATAAGTGGGATTGCGGTGGATAACTAACATGTATGTGTCAATTAAAGAATTCTTACGGATATTGATACCTTTGTAGTTGAAATCGTTTTTGCAAATCCAATTGAACAGAGATAGTTGCCGGATAAAGTCGCATTGATTCTTCAATCACTACATAAGTATACTGTAGTTGATTCAAATAATAGTTTGTAAGGATCTGAAATTTACCACCGTAATACTCGGTTTTAGCCAACTCAGACAGAAACCCTTGTCTCACTTAATCTTGAAAATCTAGATACTCCTAAAATTAAAGAGTTGCACATTTGGTCAGAGAGGTAGTATCCTGACCAGAAAAGAAGGAAAACATAGCATCATTCTTTATTTTCTCTTTAATTAAACCTTCTGAATCATTAATGTTAGTTAATAATATTCAATTTAAAGCATACTTCTAGTTCGAGTGGATAGATTCATCAAATTGTTCATTACGTTCTTCCAGAAACTTAGCAAAATATTGATTGACATATCTAATTATTTATATACATTAAATCTAAAACGATTCCAAAATCTATCGATAGCTAGCAGTATGATATGCGCCTGGTTTAAGTCCACATTCAAAAGAAAATCAAAATTAGAAACAATAGTTACTGCTCTTCTGATAAGATACCATCTAATATCAGAATCATGATTCCTCTTCTTAAAGCTTCAATTGTAATTTTCTTCATTTAATCGACAATATCTGCATTATAAAGATTAGCATCTCAGAATATTTCTAATAAACTTGATACATATTCACTGAATACATTTAGATTCTCTTCCTTATTAACGAGGGACTTACCAGCTTTAGATGGTTTTTCCATTGAGTATAATTGGATAATAAAATAATGGTGCCGAACGTATTGTCAAATAAAGATCCTGGTATAATTTCATGAGGAGAGCTTTTGTCGAATTAATCATGATCTGCTACCATTTCCTTTAATAAATCAAGTTTACCTTTAATGACTCTTCATTGATCATAAAAATGCACATGGTGTCTCACGCTTTTTAAACTTGGTATTTATTCATCTATCATATGTATCATAAGAATACCTTTATTATTTTTAGAGCTATAACCAATGGTTGGATTTGTGGGATATGTTTTTGATTATTTGGTAAGCTAATTAGCCATAAAACCAAACCAAGGCAGCAGATTATGATCACTAATATCAAAATTAATGTCATACTCACATTAATATCTATTGTTCAGTTATGTATACTCCAATTTGATGGAAATGAACAGGAAATTAATTATTATATGTAGCATTAACATAACAATTACAAATTGATATATATCAACGAGGACTTCATTTAGCGTAACTTTATAGCTTGCTCGATGTGGGATAGTTTATGATATGAATCTCACGGAATACAATTAAATTCAGTTAGCAATTTTGCTGAATTATCTATATTACAAACAAGTGATTTTGAATATTTCATTCTATTTCACCAGTTAATTTTTTGATTCTTTTTTTGTTTGACTAGTGATTATTGATGTTTGAAATATGAATGGATTACATAAATACTACTATATTTCGGTGTACTTTAAGCTTGTATCGTCCAATTATATAATTTAGATTTTTTTTAGAGAAATGGTTTTCATTGTAAAGGTTGATGAATATTAGTCATTGTGAGCACTCTGAATGTAGTCACAATTTAACAAGGTTATGATCCTATTTAAAAATAAATTCTACATTATCACTAAAATGTTACATCAATAAGTTAGTCTTGATTCTTCAATTTGATAAAGGTTTGAATGAAGATTTTACTCATAACTAAAATTGAGAAACTTTACATAAAAATTAATTTTCGTTAGTTCTGTTTTAAATGTACCAGTTTAAATATTTCATTAGGATATATTAAATTAAGTCTTTTACTAATTACCAACTCATTTTTAAAAAGAGATAGCTTTTTTCGCATTGCTACATATCCAAAGCCAATTTATTTGGCTCATACCAGATATTTTACTCATTATTCAATCTCCAATTTTAAAATTTTCGATTAAACGTTTTAAAAATTCAATAATGATCTATTCCTATATATTTAGATCAAATTTAATATATGTTTATGATGATAAATAAATATTGATTATTTTTGAAAACACAATTGTTTGAATTTTGATTAATTATATAATAATATAATTTTTAGATCTTAATAACAATATTAAACCTAAATATCATATAAAATTTTTTGAATGTGAGTGTTTTAAATAAGTATTTAAAAAATTTGATTTATGCCTATATATTTTCTTATATCAATAAAAGTTCATCTACCTAATAATCTGTTATAATGTAAATAGTAGTAATTAATAAATACAATTCCCAATAATTTTAAGATATAAAATGGAATAATTTGTAATTTTAAAATTTTTTAGGTTTATTTTATATTAAAAAAATTTAAAAACAAAACATTTCATATGGAACTTTAGATATTTTATATTATTTATTATTGACATAAATAAAATACAATAGAATTTAATATATATATTTATTAATTGTATTAATGATAATTAAGGCAGTTATAACATCTTATAGTGAAGCTATCTCATTAATGATGGGAAATAATTGTGTCCATCACTCAAGAAATTCCAAATATCACACTGATACAAGAAGTCCCATTGGAAATACCTCATTTCATGAACTGCTTAAACTCATCATTTTCTGACTATAAGGCATTCATGTTCACAAACATTCACAATTAAAACTAATGTAAGATTACCACAAGCAAACTAATAAACACATCTTTCTATCTTCATTTTCAAAAGTATCCAGTCTCTAAGTTTTTCTTGTAACACTCACAAAAGTATTGAGTCACAACAAGTGTGAGATATTTACTTTATTTGAAGAACCTGATTTGCAGTAAGCTACTTTCACCTAATTTGGTGAACCACCTTAATTTCCCTTAACTTTGTGGTAATCTATTGTTTACCACTGGTGATTCTCTGTTTAAGCTCTAAAAGTCTATTTCCTCTCACATTTATGTTCTTCATTAAATTGATGTATCAAATTTTCTATTTTAACTAAAAAAGAATATCTTAAGTTCAAAATTCAATAATTTGTACTGAAACACTGAACCAATGAACCAATTTGCTATTCAAATAATGTGATATAATGATATATCAAATAGCATTAATGTTGTCAAATTTTCCAAAATTTAAATATTAAATTTATTTGCTTATTCGTTATGCTAAATTTAATTCATATTTGATATTTGTGAATTTAATGGAAGTATTGATAATTCATAATAAATAAGAAATATTGTCTAACACCTCTGCTTTAGAAATATAGGATCAATATTACTATATATTATCAGAACCTGTGAATGATCATGGGTCATCAAAATCTAAAGATAAAATACGAACAAGCAAGAATGTTGCGGATCATAAGATATAAGAGAGCTTCAGTTTATCACATAAAATTAAAATGCTTTATCAAAACAACCGATATGAGGTTAAATAACGATATTAATATAAAAATTTGAATATAGTATAAACTTTATTAATTGAATATATCTCAAGGTGACATGGTTGGTTATTTAATGACTTTTGATAAATAAGCCACTTGAGGAGTTAGCGAACTCATTAAACTTGGGAAATGAAATTTGCAACATAACTTAGTAGCAAATATAGTTGGCTCTTTACGAACTTTCAATTGGTTAATAGGAGTTACATATTTGATTGCTTTTGGAATACAACACGTTAATATACAAAATAAAATTTTTCAAACTTATTTTCATCAAAAACACTTAAATGCATTCAAAATTCAATCTTAGTTTTTTTGTTTTTAATAAGAATAGCTTTCTAACTCTTAATGACTTTCCCGACGGTAAAGATCTAGAATGTTTGACACGATATCTTCTAGTAATATATGATAAAACTAATTTTTGTTGATTGACAGAAAATCCCGCGCCTAAGCAAACACGACTTTCAGCACTGAATGTGAATCAATTAGATTGTAATTTATTCGTGCCAACCTTAGTTTAAAAATCTTGATGGATCGAAAGTATTGGGGTTTGTAAAGTAATCTGGATTGCGATAGATGCGGTATATACTAGTATCCATTATAGCATTTGCTGGTATAACGTGTCCAGGGTGGTTTATATCCTTTTTCGCTACTCGATTAGTTATAATAGTTACTACTGGGTAAAGACGCATAGATTCTTGGATAGCAGCACACGTTTAATTTAATTAACTCGATTGATAGTGAGTAGGAACTTGAAATTCACCAGTTTCATACTCTTCTTTACCAAAAACTTCCAATACCTCATTTCGGACTTTATCCTGAGTCCCTGGATGCTCAGCAAGTAAATGAAGAGTTGCGTATATGGTAAATGTAGTTGTACCTTGACCTGCCAAGAAAAACATAAGGGTGTTGTACTTCTTCATCTGTAAGATAATTAGGTTCATAACTACCGGAAGTCAACATCAAACTCAAAATGCCTTTGTGGACAAGATGCCTTTCTTCTGTTACTCTTCTTTTGCGTTTGGAAAGTATATTACTCAAAAATTGATTGACATGTTCTAGTTATTTTTACGCAAAATACCTGAGCAGGTTCCAAGTATTATCAAATTTTGGAATATTGAAATATGCAAGCTTTAAAGCTGTATCCAATAATTTGTTAAAATGTGAAATGAATTGATTCTTTTTTGCGATAATATAGTATTAAACCTCAGATACATAATTTTTCTTCCCAAGCCCTCAATTGTGAGTCTTTTGATTAAATCTTTGATATCCACATTTTTAGCATCATCATCTAATTCCCAAAGATTCCCTCCATACTGCCATTAAACACATTCAAATTCCATTCTTTTTTAAATGCAGGATTAACTACCTTTCGATGCCTTTTCCACTGATCGTAATTAGAAAATACGATATTATTGCCAAACATTTTATCACTGAGTGAGTCAGGAATTACATCATGAAGAGTAAGCTTTTCGAATGTATGATGATCTGATATCATTTTTTTCAGTAATTCAGGGTCTCCACTCATCACCTTCCATTTCCAAGTAAAAAATATTCTTAAAACACCATGTTCTTGAAACATAGGCATCCAGTCATCTATAATATGGATCATAGGAATACCTTTTATCAATTTTAAAGTATAGCTCAATATTGGGACTTGTGGAATATGCTTGAGATTATCAGGCGTTCGCACTATCCAATATATCCAACTTAAAGAGACTGCTGTCAATATGATTAATAATAACATTTTATCAATTCAGATCTCAATTTTATTCCAATATTCAACTTAAGAAAATATATATCGATTATTCAATGTTGTAGATATAATTCAATTCTTATTTAGATGTATGTCATTCTTTTATATCTTTTTATTAACGATAATGAAATTTATCACCTTATAAATAAATTTCAGAGGTTTTATTCAATATAACTCGTTCTAATGAAAATATTTTTCGGTTTTTTCAAGTTTATTAATTTTATAGGTCAATATTATTCAATATATCTCGCTCAAATTTAATTGATTGAATACCCAAAAATACAAGTAATATAACGTGCAATTGGGGAAATTTGATTGTTTCAGATTATTTTTGGTAATTGATGGAACTTAAATATTAATGTAGATAATTGTATAATAGTTAAGTTTATGAATTTTAAATTATAAAAAATTTTTGGATTTGAAATTTTATAATAGATTTTCAAATTCATTTGAGAAAACTCTAGCTTGAATTTATCTAAATTACATATCAAATCAAATGATAAACTTAATACTATGCATATAATAATTATTGAAAACTGAAATTATTTTTGTTAATTTAATAACTCTAACATTTTGGAACCTCTTATTTTACTACAAATTTTCATTTTGATTCAAACTGAACAAACCATTCTGATAGTTAATATTCATAAAAATCAAACAAATTATATTATTCATGATAAATATATTGATTGTTTTCCTAATTACATTTGCAATTCAGTGGAGTTAATGTAAAACCAACTTTAAAAAGTAGTTAAAATTTCTAAAATTAATATAAATTAAATATGGAATCTAATTTTACTTTTTGAATATAAATTTTTTACAATAGTACCACCAAAGCTTAATAATAATCTCTTAAGAAATATTATGTTATTTTATTCTGATCAAGCATATAAACCATCTGAGTCATGTAGAATTATTAACTAAGTATATGGTGAAGGTACTATTACTCTTAGATGTTGTCAAAAATAGTTTGTATATTTTCAAAATAATGATTGTTATACTAAAGATAAACCACATATAGGTAGAAAAATAAAAGTATCTAATAAAGAAATATTAGATATTGTGGAAACTCATACTAATTATAATTTAGAGGTATTTTCAAAGGTATTAAATATAAGTCTTAGTTAATTATTAAAACAATTAAAAAAATTAATAAAGTTTAAAAAGTATTAAATTAAGTACCCTATGAATTAATAATATTTGACAAGTTAAATAAGTTAGCATATATTTCTCATTTACAAAATTTACAAAAAGACTTAGATTTCTTAAAGAACTTTATTACTACTGATGAAACATGGATAATGTTTGATAATATAGTCTGTGAATATCATTGGGTAATTAAAAGAACAAAAGCTTAAAGTCAAGCAAAAACAAATATATATGAAAAAAAATAATGTTAACTATATGGTAGGATTAGAAAAATATAATATATTATGAATTTTAAGAAGAAAAATAAAAGATAAATAGAGAATATTATTTTGAAAAAATTTAAAGGTTATGTAAAGCATTAAAAAAACAAAAACCAGAGTATTTTTTAAGTAAAGACTTAAATAATACACAAACTCTTATGTTAGTATATTACTATCATAATAATGCAAAACTATATACAGCAGTTGAAACCTTATATATTTTAGATTATAATCAATTTAAACTATTACCATATTTAGCATATTCTCTTAATCTTACACCTAGTGATTTCTATTTTTTTTAGATATTTTAAAAGATTTTTGAAAAACTTTATTTTTTAAAAATCTAAACAAATAGAAGTTAAATTTTTAAAATTTATTAAAACAGTAGAAAAAGATTTCTATAAAAAGGGGATATATGGCCCAATTGTAAGGTGGGAACTTGTCTAAAAATATAGAGGTTATTATATATCTAAAGATTAAAATATTAATATACTTTAATAAAAAAATCAATAAATGAAAATCAAAACCAATATTAATATTATTATTTTTTTAACTAAATTCTACAAATATAAAATAAAAATTACTTTAATAACTATAAATAACAATATATTATTATGGTTTTCAAAGTTATATCATTATTTATCTTATATTTATATCACTAATTTATAAATGGTTTACATAGTTTAATAAGGTTTAAATTATAAGTTTGCTACAATTCTAGTTGGATGTAACATCAGCTAACCTTTTCTTAAACACTTTTACTAAGGTATATTAGTCAGCATTAACAACTTATCAGTAACCTCACCACTTAATTATTTAATTACCCTGAATTATCAGAGTAGTTAAGTAAAAAAAATTTTTAAAAAATTTAAACTACCTATATAATATAAAAAAATAATATTTACTCTTTAATAACTTTGATTATATTTTAGAAGTCAAAATTCAATTTGATGAAGCTTTTAGATTAAAAGATCTTACATTATGACACTGTGTATAATTGGTTGACACAGTATAATGATATTTGCAAAATGTGATCACGTTAACTCACTGCAATTGGCCATTTTAGTTCTCCACTTCCTTATTTGGATGCGAACGAAATTAGGAAAACAATCAATACTTATTTGATATATTATTCAAATTCAGTATAATATCCTTATATAGTAATTTATTGAAACTATTCATTGACTACTGATTTTTCAATTTCTATTTTGAATACTTTACTCAATTAATAGATAATTCAGAAATCTATTTACTTATCATTCCAAAATTAACCAATTAAATAAGATAAAATACAAATTCTACTATTAAATTTAATGATTAATAGAGAATTTATGAGTTTACATTTTAAATTTTTTTATTAAAAATTGTCAAATTCTGAAAAAATTGAAAATCCAGAATTTTGGAATTCATATTTGGCTTAAAAATTAAAGAAAAACGAAAAAGGTACTTCAATATACCATTTTAGAAAATTTTGACATGATATAATCTAGGCGTATTAATGACTTTCAGTTAATATTTGGGTATATATCGAATTCCAAATGAATTTACCCAAAAGTATAGTACTACTGACAAAAAACGACTTGATTAAATTTAAATAATTACCAAAAATAATTTGTCTCAATGGTTTTAGTGCTGAAATGTTGCTTTTTATGTAATCTGAATAAAAAATTAAGATTTGTTGAAAATTATTATTTTTTAATATTTTGATAAATAATTTGCTTGAATATTTTATTATATCAAGAAAATTGTGATTTGAATGAATTAAAATAATAATCTTATTCCACAAGGTTACTGATATCCATATTTTAATTTTAGCAAATAAGCTTTAAATTTGCACTTAATAATCTACTTGAAAGTAGTTTAATCAAAAGATATCTTCAATAAAACTAAACTGAGTTGTTGAAAAGATCCAATATATTCTTTTATATTTATGCAAATCAATAATTAAATAAAATCAAATTAAATCCAATTTTAATATTAGAATTTAATGCTATATATAAAGATATTTATTAATTTTATTCAACTGTTTAATTTGATTTGATAATTAAATCTATTACTTTGTAATTTAAATAATGGGAATTTTTTGTGATTGAAAAAAAAATAAACATTTTAATATATAAAAAGTAAAAATAAATATATATTATAAAATTAATAATTTCTTTTATTTCTAATAACTTTTTGTTATACTTTTAGCAAAGATCTAATACTTAAAAACAATTTTTTTTATTAAAGACTAAAATTTAATGTTTTACAAACCAATTAAATTTTCCTGTAGAAATTTTCTTTCTTGTAAGCTGATTTTTTAATTACCTAAAATAATAATAATCACATAAGTTATAATCTAAAAAATATACTAGATGTGGTAGTTTTTTCCAGTTATTTTTAATTAGAAAGTTTTTTACAACTTTAGATTTATGTATTTTATAATTATCATGTAAAATAATAAGTCTTCTCAAATTATATTAAGAATACCAACTAAAAATAGTTTTATTTAAAAAAGAAATATAAAGTTTACTATTAATAAATTTTCTTTTAAAAACTAAATAAAAATAGCATATGTTATTATAGTCTATTATTATAATTAATATTCACTTATTAATAAAGTGTTTATTTAAAGGAATTTATAGAGGAGGTTAATTTAACTTAATCTAACACTTTAATTTATATTTTAATAAAGGATTATACAAAAAAAATCTAAGATTTATTAATTATAATAATTTACTATAAAAGCTTTGGTTTCTAGTTATACCTTAGTAAGTTTTATTTAATAATAACTACTCTAGCTTTTTTTTAAGTTTTAGTTAAATTATAAAGTATTTATTTTATATTTTTATTAATTAATTTTAATTTAAACTTTAATATATATAAAATACTTATGTAACTAATATTAAAGTGTTTTAATAGTTTTTTAACTAAGATAAAAAGATACTTTTCAATATAATTTTTTACTTTATTAATAATTAAAAAATAATAGTTGAAATTAATTTTTTAGATTTTAGCAGGTTTTGGGTAGTTTTTCTCTTAATCTTAAAGTAATTTACCTAGCAATAAATTGTTAATTTAGATAATATTTCATTACCAAAAGTTGTTTGTAAATTTTAAATAATTTTAGAGAGTTTATAGTTAAGTTTTACTAATACTAAAATAAAAAACTTTTGATGGTTACTATTTAGTTTAAGCATAATTAAATTAAACAACTAATTTTAAAAAATTAATTTTTTAATAAAAAAATTATATATATATATATATATATAATTCAAAACTATTTATTTTCCTATTTGTTTTGTATATATTTTCTTATTTGAAACTAATAATATGTTTGAAAAATCAGAAATTAAAAAATTTCCCATTTCTTCAATTCTATAATAATAATAAAATATTAATATTAAAAATAATTCATATTGGTATATATATAAATAAAATAGCACAACACTATATCTACTTTTTTGATCTATATTTTGATTAAATTACTCTTGAATAGACTAGTATATTTGAACCAACCATCATTTTCATAATAATTACAAATAATACCAACTTAATAATTAAAATAAAAATAATATTTGAATTGCTAATCAAAAGATATCTAATCAGATTAAATCATCATTTATTAATCAAATAAAACTAAAGTATGTAACTTGTATATAACTAGTTAGTTTAATCAGATATAATATAAACTATATATTAAAAAATTAAATATAATTGATATAATTTTATAATATCAAGAATATAAAAGAAACTGGTCAAAAGCATTTAATATATTATTAATTAAATTTTTGATTAAAAATTACAAGTTTCATAAGATTATTAATATGTCTTAAGGAAGCTATGTCTAGAGCAGTTTAGATAAAAAAGCGAGAACAGGAATTCCAGGTAAGTATTAGGGAGATAGGGGTTTATTTGTTTAAATCAAATAGCTGGGAGGACCCAGATCAAATTCCTCTTATTGAGGATAGCTCTAATTCCAGGTTTTATATAGAGTGAGATGGGTAAGATAATTCATTAAATTCTCTGGTGACTTGCAACATCAGCTAATTAAAAGATAGAGCAAGGGCAGATGGTATGCGAGGGGGAAATGACTTTAACAATAGGTTGATGAAAAAATACTTGGGTAGAAGGGATTCACCTGGCATGTGACAATATATTTATTGATATATGGATTTATATTTTTAAGAAAAAAAAAATCAAATTCAAAATATTTTTAAATTTTTTATTTTATTTTCAAACTTTAACTATTTAATATAATTATGATTTTATTACCATAGAATTAAAAAAATAAGAAATTATTTAATTTTTAACTTTTCAAATATATTATAAGTTTTAAATAAAAAATACATACAAAACAAATATGGAAATAAATATTTTTGAACTATATATACATATATATATAATAGATTTTTTGTTAAAAAATTAATTTTTTGATATTTAATGTTTAATTTAATTATACTTAAACTAAATAATAATTATCAAAAGTTCTTTATTTTAATATTAATAAAACTTAATCATAAACCATCTAAAATTAATTAAAATTTATAAATATCTATAATAATAAAATATTATCTAAATTAAATATTTATTACTATATAAATTATTTTAAAAAAAACTATTTAAAACTAATTAAAATGAAAAAATTAATTTCAACTATTATTTTTTTAATTATCAATAGAGTAAAAAATATATTAAAAATTACTTTTTTAGTTTATTTAAAAAATTATTGATTTTTTAATATTGATTACATAAGAATTATATATATATATATATAT
>JNEM01014706.1:0-12552 GCA_000697335.1 Conidiobolus incongruus B7586 | reverse complement strand
TATATAATTATAAATTAATAATTTATAATATTTATAATTTTATTAATTAAAACTATGAAATTAAATATATTATATTTAAAAACAATATTTCAAATTGATAATTTAAATATATTAATTTTTAAATATTATGATTTAATTTTTATCAAGATAACTTTATAAAAAAAATAATAAAATTAATATTATTTAATTAAAATTATTCACTCAATGTGTTAAAATTTAAAATAAAAATTTAATTTCAATTAGTATCAAAATTTTATTATTAGAAATATATTATCAACTTAATAAAAAAATAATTCAATAAATAATTAATAATTAATAGTTATAAAATAAATTATATATAATTGAATTATTTATATAAAATTTTTTTAAATAATAAAATATTACTATTTTATAAAAAGTAATTACTTTATATTAATAATTATAGAATATTTATTATTATTGATTAATTGATATTTAATATGGATATTAATATAAGTGAAAATAAAAATTAGGATAGTTATGATATATTAGTTAGATTAATTAGAAAAAATTTTTAAATAGGATAAATTTGACCTTTCAAATTTTTGTTCGAGGTTTCCTCCTCTCGAATTGGTTGGAATAAATTCTCCAAAGCTGTAGTTACGTCCTTGTGCACTAAACTGCCCCGAGATGGATAATTCTTGATAGGGGTTGATGCAGAGCTGTAGGAGTCGAATTGTTGATAGATATTGGATGCTATTGATCCGAAATTGATGGTGGAGTTGTCCATTTTATCCAGTTCGATCAGTCCACTATGCATTAGTGCTGGGAGCACTTTCGGGTTCACATGGGCAAAGTGCATGATGACTGGAGTACCCGGGTGAAGATAATTCAACTGGTGCTTGAGGTCATATAGCCTTCGAATGCCTGTATAATCAATCATTTGAACATATGTAAAGTCTAAAATCACACCTTTAAGTATACGAAACTGATTCTCGTCCCAAGTTTTGCCCAAATGCTTTAAACTTTTCAATGTTAATGCCCTCTGGAAGAGTTGACGAGAGTAGGTGTCACAACCCTCGTCAATTCGAGTGTGCTGAAGGATATAGTCTAAAATTTTATCTCCAGACCATTGCGCATTTAAAAAGATCCAATTGGTCTTTGGCTGGAAGATGAGAACTTCATCCTTCTTCGGAGATTTAATAGCTGGTCTGCGCTTACCACTCGGTGGGCTGGTATTATCGTAATGGGTTGGAGAATGGACAGCGAGGTAAGGCCTACTAAATGACCAGAAAACTTTGATAGTCACTAGAGCAATTGATACAAATATACCGATTTCAGCATTCCCAAAGAATGTAGCTAAAAATGTTCCAAAAAATATAAAGAAATCGAATTTTGAGCATTTCCACAAATTTTTGTAAAAAGTTGGAGTATCAAATACTGATACAATTGCAAACATGACCATTCCCGATAATGTCGCCATTGGAATATAGTAAAGGAGAGGAGTTAACAGATAAATGATCATTAGTACAAAACATGCTGTGAAGATATTAGATAATGATGATTTTACTCCAGAAGCGAGTTGAACAGCTGATTTACTAGTGGATGCAGTAAATGGGAATCCTCCTATGAAACTTGTACACAAATTACAAGCTCCCAGAGCTACCATTTCCTGAGTTGAAGAGATTGGAAGGCCATTCAATTTCCTGCTCAATCCTCTGACAAGCGCAATATGCTCAATGGTCATAGTCAACACTAAAGGAATCAGACGGAACCCAATTCGATTCAGTAAATCAATATTCAAATTGGGAGCTGCAGTAACCACCTTTTGAGGGATCTTTTTAATAATATTTAAAATAATGGGCTCTGATTGGTTTAATTGAGCGATATAAACAAACAGCGTACACAAAACAATGACAATAGTATTTGTCAATAATTTTAAAATTTTCAATAGTTTTTGATGTTTCCATTGATATCTATCACCTGCCCAACTCACTATTTTCAAAACTGCAATGGTAATTATAGTACATACACCAACTAAAATATCTCTCCAATTAGCTGTATTCAATCTGGACAACACCAAATATACTACAATTGGTGATGACTGTCTTGAAGGAATTTTAACACCAAAAAAGTTTGGTAACATTGAAACAAATACATTTAATCCTGATCCAGTAAGGAATCCTACTACCATTGGATCAGGAAGGAGGTCGAGCCAAGATCCCAGCTGACTCAATCCTAAGAATAGAATAATGAGGCCTGAGTAAAAACTGAGAGTAGTGGCGACAGTAATTCCACTATAAGTTTCATTAGCAGTTTCCAAAACCACTTTACCAACGACCAGTGCAAGTACAGTAGTGGGTCCCATATGTACAGGAGGAAAAGATCCCAAAAAAGTATAAACGATCAACCCAATAAAACTTGTATTCAAACCATATTCCACAGGCACTCCGACCAACTGAGCACATACCAAGCATTGGGGGATTAACACCGAAATCACTGTCAAACTACTGACAAAATCATAGATCAAGTATCTCACGTTGTATTGCGGCAGCCATTTAATGATAGGGAACAAATTATTCAAATAAATTTTCAATCTCAGTAATAAAATATCAGTTGAAGGGAATTGATAATCTAACCTCATGGATTGGATTTGATATATCAAAATTATCAAATATTATTTTAAAAAATCTAATTGATTGGATAATATTAAAATCCAAATACCAATATAAAATAAAATGAAAATCTATTTGAAAAACAAAATAATTCCACAAATCTTCCAAGTCAAAATTCTCTAACTCATTTATATACCCAACTAACGAACATTCCAACAGTTAAAATCTAATGAATAGATCAAATAGATTAATGAAAGACTCGATTATCACAACGAGGTCATTTACTACATTTTAGATATGTTGATCTAACTCTTCATTTGATAACGTGGAGATGATTGAATTTGATTTATAACTTTCATCCAATTAAATTGAAGAAATATGATTGATTTATTGTATTTGATACTTTCAAGATATTCATTAATAAAAATTAAAATAAAAAATATAATTATACAAATATTATTAGATTATATACAATTAACATTATTTTTTTAATTAAATGATATTTAAATTATATAGTATCATATTCATTGATTAAAATCAAAATAATATATTTTAATAATAAATAATATTCTTTATATTCTTGAAATTTTTACAGTGAATCAATAAAAATCAACAATTCAAGTATAGCTATTATGTGATATTACAAAATAAAAAAATATGTTAATCGTGAATAATAGAGATTGAATATAATTTCAAGTATTTACTTAATATTATCAATTAAAGATAAAGGGAAAAAATAAACGATATAATATCCGTTTGAAAAGTTATAACGTATCGTAAAATTTTCTTTTAACATATTGTTCATTGATAGGTTGAAATTTGCTTAATAATCTTAGTATAAACAATAAGTAATCAAAAATAAGGATTTCATGTGATGCTTAATTTATAATAATGAATAAGATAAACAAATGGAAAATTGAAACTTAGGAAAAATTTACTGAATTCTTTTTAATTTTATTAAAATCTATATTCTAACTTTTAAATATTAATTTTATAAATTGAATAATCTAAGTTTATATACATATATATATATATATATATCAAATTAACACCCAGTTAAATGAACATTTCATTTCAATAATTAGTATGGTCATTCACTTTGATTGAGAAAATAACTGGAAAATTTAATATGATTTTGGTGAGTTTTAATTAAATTAGAGTAAGACACATTTATAGATTTATATTATTTTTATTTTAAAGTTAAATTAATATTTCTATTTTAGTTATAATATACAAATATTCATATCAAATGAAAGAAATTTAATTCAAAATTATTGTAGCACAATGAACTAAATATTTGATTGTATAACATAAATCAAATAAAATCGAATAATAATATTAAATAAAAACTTCTGAGATTAAATATTAATATTAAAACCAACTTTATTATCTTACAGTCTTGCAGTAAATTGTATAAAATGTTTTAATTTTTTCATATATCAAAAATTGAACAATATTTTGAGCTAGTTTCAGTTTTTTACTATAAAATCTAATTTACTTAAATAAGTTACTAATTAATATTAGTATTTTTAATCAAAATTAAAATTTATGAAAATTTTGATTAATTAATTAATATCAAAAAAAATTTAAATTTATAATAAGAGTATTATTATATATTATATTATGATATTAATTCAAATATTATAGTTAAATATCAATATTTTATAGTTTTTTTAATTATAATTGATTTTAGTCTCCAAGTCAATATTAAATATTTATAATATCAAAATCCATAACTAAAATAATATTAAATTAAAAAATAAAAAATAAAAATATTTATTCCTTAGTAATTTATTTAAATCCTTTTTTAAATTAATATATTAATTTTAATTTTTAAATAAAGATCAAAATTAAAAGGTTTAAATATTTGTAAATTTGAATTTAATATAAAAATATATTAATTTTTATTATATAATTAATATATATATTATTTATTTATAAGGATGGATAAACAATATATTGTTAAATATCTTAATTACATTTTTATGACTATAATTATAAAAGTAAATAAATAATCAGAGCTTAAACAAGGAATTGGCAATAATAAATAATAAATTGCCATAGAGTTGAAAAAAATGAGTAAAATTCACCAAATGAGATAAAAATGATTTATAATAAAAAAAATAAATATTTAATATTTTTGTGAATATTATAAAAAAACTTCAAAAATTAGATACTATTGAAATAAAAATAAAAAAGGTTTATTTATCAGTTTGTTTATAAGAAATTTATATTAAAGTTTAAAAAATAGGTGTTTTTTAATATAATTTCTTGATTATATATAATAACTATTATTTCTTTAGTAATTAACAAAATTATTTTTTATCAATTAAAATAGTTTATTTATAAATTTTGTTTATTGTTGTGTTTTATATTAAGTTTTATAAATATAGGTTGTAGTTAGAAAAGTACTCAAAATATGATTTAGTAAATTATTTATTAATCCTGCTCTTTAACGTATCGGGACTGTAGGTTTAAATAATTGAATCAATGAATGATATGGGATTTGGATAAAATCTAATAAAGAAAACAAAGAGAACAAAGAGTATCCTTCAATTATAGACTGACAAAGCCAGCTTAAAATAGAAATAATATTGGTTTAGCTATCAAACTGGAAGAGATGATTAATTTTGAAATACAACATTAGGATTTTATTAGTTATTTTAAATCTCATTTCATCATAATATATTTAAATTTATTAATTTAATATAAAATATAATTATATTATTAAATTTAATATAAAAATTCATAAAATAATTTAATATATAATAAAGCTAAGTTTTATAGTTATTTATATTTTATATTTATAAAATAAAAATTTAATACATATTATAAAATTAATTATAAAAGTTTATATATATAATTTTATATAATTAATTAAATTTAAATTAATTAAGTAATTTATATATTTAAAGTTAATTCAATTATATAAATAATATTTACTTAATTGACTTGGTTTTTTTCCTTTTAATTTATATTAATTTTTATGTTTTATTTGCTATCCTTAAAATTAGAGCTATATTTACTAATATAATATTATATTGATAGTATTTAATATAAAATTTAATATATTTATATTTATTTAAGAAGATTAAATATATTTTATTTATTAGTAAATTAATTTTCCATATGAATATTATTTTAAGACTTCTTCTATACTCTATTGGCTTTATTTTAATTATTTTTATAAAAATTCTTTATATATATATTATTCACTTTTATAAAGTTATAAATTTATTATCAATGAATAAACAAAGTTACAATAGTAAAATTATCCTTTGTACTTATAATACTAATAATATTAATTTTATAATTATTTCCAAATATTGAAATTTATTGTTTAAATATTCTTTATAATTCAATAATATATATAAACTTAATATCAATTAAAAATTTAAACTATTATATTATACCAATTCTTATCAAAAATTAAATAATAATTAGACTTTTAAACAAGGTTATTTATCAATAATTAATCATTTTCTATTAAGTTTTGAATAAAAGATATATATTAAATTATAAAAAATATAACTCTAAATATAACAGTGAGGGTCATGCATAGTTAATGATAATGGATGATTTTATGCTTATGGTATGGATTTTTTCATACTATATTATTTTTTCAATTATGCTAAATCATTATTACATTATTATTGAAATGAATTCTAATTGATATTATATAATATAATTATGTTTTCAACATTATTGATCTATATGTTTCAATTATTTAATATTATTATCATTAAAATAGATTTTAATAAGAAATTTCATTTATAATATCATTAAATATTTTGAGTTTTGTATATTATAGTTAATTTCCCAATATATCGTAATCAAAATCTTTATATATCTTTATTTAATGATAATTAATTTTGTTATTATATTAATAAATGACATAAAAATTTAACAATATGGATTTTATATAAATCAAACCTTATATTAATATTTGATAATAATAAATATGAAAAAATATTAGATTAATTATTTAAAATTACTCCTGTTTTTGTTATTATTAAAAATTATAAATAATAATAAATTTAACCATAAGCTTAATAAGTTTAATTATAACATTTATAAACTAGAATAAACTTATTCGTAAGTCATTATTATAGGTCAAATACTTAGTTAAAAAACTCATTAGAAATAAAATAACAAGACTTTAGTAATATTGATTACAATTATTTTAACTAGAATCAATTTTTCACTGGTTTTAAATATATCTCTAATAATACCTGAAATAAATTCTATATATTCAACCGTTTTTAAATATATATATAATATATCTAATTCAATGGTTAGAAAGTATATGGTTTTTATACAATTTAAAATTTGGAAGAATTATACAAATCACCAGAAAAATTGCAAAATTATTATTTTATCAATAATGATATAAATAAATAATATTTAAAATATAAAAGTAATTGCAGTATATTAATACTAATGTTCTCGGTCCTTTATAAATATTAATATTACCTATAGTTAACCAACAAAATCTGCAGATAGGATAAATTCAAATTCTTTAATATTTACAACTTTCAATAATAATTAAGCAAAGCTTATAACTTGAAAATTATCTTGTGAAATTACCTAAAAGTTATATAATTTATCCTGTTTTTTATACCTCTCCTCCCTTAATGTTTAATTGCCTTCCAGAAAATAACTTTTCAGGAAATAAATTTGAAATCAATAATAACCAATATAAATAAAAGAAAAAAATTTGTTGAGAAAATATTGGGTTTAACATAAAATATGGTAAGACTTACTACCTAGTTAAATATCCTGGCTTTCTTTTTAAACAAAACATTTGGGAACCATTTGCAAAAGTTAAAGACAGTCAAGCTGGTATGCTTAATATTAGAAAAGTATAATTGATTTATGACTATATTTTCAACTTAATCTAATCTAAACAGGTTTTTAATATTAATCAAGACATATTTGATTTGTGATTGAATTCTATCTTCAATTTACAAATTTAGTAACCTTTTACTTGATCAACATTAAGCTTTGAATCCACTCTAATAAATTCATCCTTTGAATACTTAGAGACTTAGGATTATATAATGAATTAATATTATAATAAGTACTTTATATTTAGTTTGATAAAACGGCTATCACTTTTATATCACTTTTAATCTGTTTATTATAATTATTGTAAGTATTAATCTTATGATTAAAGTATATAATTAAAGGTAATTTAATCAATTCTAATCAATACTAGCTTCTTATGCCTATAGATCAAAATTATCAACCTACTGTTAAATTTAAAAATAGATACTTTTGACTAAATTTCTATTCTAAGAATTTAATTACAAAAAGATTATAAAAGAATTATTGAATAAAAAGCTTATAATGTTAAATAGATAAATCATAATTGCATCATAATCATTTTGAATTTAAAATAAGCTAATTATACTATTTTCGAATAATTCTCTGGAATATTCATTGTATATAGATAAAAGATTATAATTCGATAAAAATTAGTATTTTCAATTACTCTCTAAAATATTATCATTAAAGTTATTACTGAGTTACAAAATGCAAATAAGAAATTATCAATCTTTATATTAATATATAAAATTTTAATAACACAATTTGTATTTATAATTTGAAATTTAAATTAATGTGTTTTATAATGAAAAAACTTTGCAATTTTTTTATAGTTGAAAATTCGATTTTTTAGAGAATTAAGTTCCAATAAATAAACATTTATCAGTAAAATTAATTGTGACGCAGATCTGGAGATTCACTCTGCATTCAACTTAAGCCATCCGTCATTATTTCGAATACAGCCTACAAACAAGTACCACAGAGAACCTTTGTGCACTGTGATGCCAGGTCACAAGCTACAATTACAGATTCAACACATTGTTATAAGAACTGATGACAGTATAAAATCACTACTGAGCACATATTTGCCTAAGAATCATTTTAATCAGAGCCAAGCCCTACATATTGATATTTTAATAAAACTCCTTAAAGTATCTCGCCAGCCACCTTTAGCCCGTTCTATCCAATCTCCTTGATCCTTATTGCAACGCTAATTTTCAGCAGACTGACACATTGTAATGAAAATTAAACACTTGGTAATTTTTGATTTTGTGATGTAATACTTATATTTATCACCAACACTTCATTTAACCGATAAACAAATCAAAAGGAATCAGATGATATAGAAAAAGGAGTATAAAATAAGACCAATAATCATCAATTTTCTGGTAAATTTTAATAATATTAATTTCAACCATGAAACTCAATCATCAAACTTTTTTTGATGGTCTTTACACTGTTAGCGGAATTGGGCCCAGTTTTTTCCAAACCACTGAATTTAACTCTGGGATTATTTGCAACCCCACCAATTTATTTACTACCAATGTAGCTACTTTTAACACTACCCAATTTCCAAACTTCAATTATTTTGTAGAAAATGCATCAAACAAAATATTGAAATACCAAGTCAGTGATCAAGATCAAATTGAATTTGAAACTAAAATCTTTATCAACCGAGATGACGATGGAAAAGATCATGAAATCATTCAACACAAAACCGAAAATATCTTCTCCTGGGGCTTTAAAGGAGATCGCGGATCATGTTACGCTTTAGAGACATTAATTAAGATCCCTAAATCTTTGAAAAATTATGGTTCTATTGATTCTCGCATCGTTAGAGGTCATGTTGAAGGCGAATTCAATCCACAGTTTCAAGTCAAGAAATTTGCCCATAAATCTGCCAATTCTAATATTAATTTCAAGAATCTCAAAAGCGAAACATTTGAACTTAAATTATCCAATGGAAAGGTGAGTTTAGATGATCAAAAGTCAAAATCAATCAATATTAGAATTAATAATGGCAGATTGAGGTTATCTAAGATTGAAGCTGATGCTTTAAATATCAAGTCTGGTAATGGTAAAACCCGCCTTGATGATGTCAAAGCTTCCCAATTTGTTTTCGAGGGAGCAAATGGTAGGTTAGTTGGTAAATTAGAGAATGCAGAATCTATCGAAGCTAAATTAACTCATGGTTCTACCAGATTAAATGTAGCCAGTATCAAAGATAAGGCCAAAGGTTTGATCATTAGCTCTCAATCTACTACTGGTATTCAGTCCTATATAATTGATAAAAATTTCGAAGGCAAATTTGAGCTTGATCTTGTAATGGGCAAAGCTAATGTTAACGGGGATCTTAATGACATTCACTATACAAAAAATTTAAGAACTAAGAAAGAGGGTTATAAAGGAGATGCTCAAGGTCTGGGTTCCATCAAATTGAAATCCACCTTTGGTTCTTTAAATTTGAAGTTTGATTAGACTTCAATTTATTAGTGTTTTCATATATATCAAATTCGAATGTGTTGGTGAATTTCCCGAACTACATCTTATAATTTAACATTCATATTTTTAATCATTAAAACTTAAAATATTAATTAAATTTTCTAAATATTTCTGTATAAATAAATTATATTTCTTTAAAGAGTATAAGAATTTATTAAACACTAATTTTTTTATTATTTACCTAATTTACACACTATTTATATTTTTTTTAACCTTAGAATTGTTTATTATTAAATATTATCAAATTTATAATATTTTTATATCATGAAATTTTTTATAATGCAGTTTATTTTATTAATTTATATATTAATTTATAAAGAAATGACAAGTTTTTTATTTTTGTTTTTCAAACATATTATTAGTCTTCAAAAATTAACTATATATAAAATATATATGAAGATTAATATTTTCAAATTATATATATATTTATAATTAATATTATTGAGAATGGATATAAAGATTATAAATATTCTTATGAAAAGATATTACCAGATAAAAGATAACATATGATCTAGTTTGACAGGATCAAAACTCCTCACTAAAGATATAAAAATAATCTCTCTCAGGTTTTATACAAAAAAAGTGGAAACCAAATATATCTTTGATCTTTATATTTTTTTTATTTTTTGCTTAATTAAAAATGACTTCCAATAGCAATAATTCTGATATTGTTTTAAACCATCTTAAAACTTATAAAACTATAAAGAGTGGGTTTTTATAACAGATATATTATATAAATATTTTTAATTAAAAATTTAAGGTAAAATATAATTATATTTATATTATCACTATAGAATCAAAAAATAGGAAATTTTTTAATTGTTTAGCCTTGTTAAAGTTTAAACTTACCCCATTGGGAGGAATCCTGTAAAAAGATATAAAGTATCAGGCAAAAGAGCCAAAAAGATAAATAAAGGATAAAGAAAGAATAAAGTTAAAGTTAATAAAAATAGAAGTGAGAGTTTATTTAAGAAAGTCAGATAGTTTAAATATTTCAAACTCATCAAACAGTGGCTTATAAAATGGATTATCTAGAATATCACTAGTTTTTAGAACAAGGAGTTAAAATACTCCCTCATTACCTTATCTTTTTAAAGCTGAAGTTCTATCCAGCTTGAATCAAAGATCTTTTGATTTAATAATTAGCTGAAAGGTAAAGAATATCCCCACACTCATCACACTACTAGAGAAACAAAAAAAAATAGGTAAGCTATGAGTATTTAGAAACAAAATAATAAATATATACAAAATAATAAATTCAAATAAAAAGAGATAAGCAAAAGCTAGGTGATATATTAACCCAGTAATTCACAAAAAGATGAATAAACTAGCTTTGAAGGTATGAGATTAATAACTTAAGCAAAAGCTCATAAGCTTAGGATTATTACCTACTATGTGAAAATTCTAGAATAAGTAAGATAGAGAAAAGAAACATAGAAGTCTTGAAATAAAAGTACAAGGTAAGATATCACAAATTAGATGATTATCTTAATTAGATTAACTACTCTCAAGATGTCTACAGTAATCCCTAGTGGAATCACCACTTGTTAAGGTTTAAACTTACCTTATTAGGAGGAATCCTATAAAAGGATATAAAGTATCAGGCAAAAAAGCCAAAAAGGTAAGTAAAAGATAAAAAAAGAGTAAAGTTAAAGTTAATAGAAATAGAGGAGAGGGTTTATTTAAGAAAGTCAGATAGTTTAAATATTTCAAACTTATCAAACAGTGGCTTATAAAATGGATTATCTAGAATATTACCAGTTCTTAGAACAAGGAGTTAAAATACTCCCTCAGCTTTCAAATATATTATTATTTTCAAAAAAAAATAAATAAGAAATTTTATAGTTTAAAACTATATATATATATATTTTTCCTTTTATTAAAAAACTAATTTTTTAAAATTATTATTTTGTTTAATAATATTCAAACTTAATAGTAATTATCAAAAGTTTTTTATTTTAGTATTAGTAAAGCTTAATAATCAACTTATTGATAATATTCAAAATTAACAAATTGCTTTTAAAAATAAAATTTCATATAAATCAACTATTTATAATTTAATAAATTATTTTATAATCAACTAAAAAATTATTTAAAATATTAAAATTAAAATTAGTTTGAATTAATATTTATCTAATTGTTAATAAAGTAAATAAGTTATTATAAAAAAATTTGCTATTTTAAATAAACAGTTATTAAAATATTTTGATATTAATAAAATAAATATACTATATATATTAATGTTTATATTTATATTAATATAAATAATATAAAATAAATACTTGGTAATTTGAATAAAGCTTAAGTAAATAAAATAATTAAATCTAAAGAAAATTATTTAAGATATAACCAAATAGCAATACTTTCATTATAAACTATTATAAATATTACATTATAAAAATTAATATATTATTATTTATTATAAAATAAATTCATATATTAGGTTAAATTAAAATAGTTTTTAAATTCCAATAAATAAATATAAAGTTTTAAATGAATATTAATTCTTATAATATATAAAGAATAAATTAAATAAATTAAATTCAAAATTAGCCTAAATATATTATTATTTGTCAGATTGAAATTAAATTATAAACTAACCTAGGTTTTATAATATCTGATATCTATAATATAATATAGTTTAATATAT
>JNEM01014705.1:0-16583 GCA_000697335.1 Conidiobolus incongruus B7586 | reverse complement strand
TTAATTATATTTAATATATTATTGGTTAATATATTAAATCTTAAATTTTAAATAGGGTGAGTTATAAATTTACAGGTTTAAGAGTTAAAAGAGTATATAAAACAAAAATTACTTAAATCTTTTTTTCTTTTATTAAATTATATATATTTATACTAATATTAATATTGTAAATTATTATTTTAAATAATATTAGTATTAAAATACTTAAATTCCTCTTTAAAAAATTCACTTATATATTAATCAACTTTATAATAAAGATAAATCAACTTGTAAGATTGCTGGAATTACTAGTGCTAGCTAGTTTACTATAGCTAAAGCTGTTAAAAATTATAGTAAAGATATATCTAAACTTAAACTTAAGTGTGTTAGGACTATAGATAAACATGATAAAAGGTATATTTATAGGTTGGTTAATACAGGTAAGTGTAATACTACTGTAGAAGTATAGAAAGAATTATAAAACTATATAAGAATATTAGTTAGTACTAATACTATTATATGTGTTTTATATTATAATAGATACCACTTGCACCTTAAGAAAAAATGCCCCCAACTAAAGAAATCCCATTATAAAGCTAGGTAAAAGTTTAAATGTCACTACTAAAGCTAAACTAAAACTAATTAGAGTAAGGTTATTTAGTCTAATGAAATAACAATATATTTTAGTAAATTTAATAAAAAAGCTAGATGTTTTAGAAAAGACAAAGAACTACTTTATAACCATTATATTATTTCAACCCAAAAATATAATAGTGGGTTAATTATAGTTTAAGGATATATATTATCTTCTAGTGTAAGGTATCTTTATAAAGTTGATTGGGGAATTAATACTAAAATATACTAAAATATTTTAAACAATGAATTAAAAAAACTATTGAATAATATAAGTTAAATAAATTAGATGTTATTTTCTAACAAGATAATACCTTTTGCTATATTACTATTTCTACTACCAAATAGTTTAAAAATAATAAAATAACAGTTATAAAGTAGCTTATTCAATCTTTTAACTTTAATCTTATTGAACACCTTTAGGATTAGTTAAAAAAAGTAATTAAAGCTTTCCCACTAGCAAAAAATTTAAATAAGCTTTAAGAATATATTTAAAAAGCTTAGAACAAAATTAATCTTTCTTAATATAAGAAGTTAGTTGATTTTATATCTTATAGACTTAAAGAAGTTAAGAAAACAAAAGGTAGATATACTAAGTTTTAATTTTCTTTTTATAACCAAAATATACAAATTTATAACTCACCTTAGGTAAAATTTTAACTTTAATATATCAACTAAAATTTAATATAATTAGATCAAATATACTTAATTATAAATAAATAATATAAGTTTATTATATGTTTTAATTTAAATTAATTTAATTAAGAATTAACAAAGTTATTGATAATAATATATATAATTATAATTTTATAACTCACTTTTGCAAGCTAGTGTATATAATACTTTTATAGTTTATATTATAATATCTCAGAATTTCTTTATCTAAAATAAAAAAAGTTTTTATATATTATTTTATTATAATAATAATTAAAAAAGTTATAATTTAAATTATTTTTTTAAATTGTAATAAGTTTTAGATAATATTTTCCTTAGTTTTAAAATAATTTGCCTAGTAATAAATAGTTAATTTAAAAAATATTTTATTACTAAAAATTGCTTGTAAATTTTAAATAATTTTAGTGGGCTTATAGTTAAGTTTTGATTATATTAAAATAAATAACCTTTAATAATTATTAGTAAGTTTATATATAATTAAATTAAATAATTAATTTTAAAAAGTTAATTTTTTAAACTAAGAGAATAGTATATATATAATCAGAAACTAAATATTTTCTAATTTATTTTATATATATTTTATTATTTAAAATTAATAATATGTTTGAAAAATCTGAAATTAAAAAATTTTTCATTTTTTCTAATCTAAGATAATATTAGTATAGAAATTAAAAAATAGCAAATTTTTTAATTTTTAATCTTTCAAATATATTATATATTTTAAAAAACTATATATATATATATATATATAATATATAGGAAAGTAAATATTTTCAAACTATATATATATATAGTTAATTTTTATTATTTTTTTTATTAAAATATTTTGATTTTAAAATTTATACTTAAATTTAATAATATTTAAACTAAATTATGATTATCAAAAGGTTTTTATTTTTGTATTTTTAAAACTTAATTATAAACCCTTTATAATTATTTAAAACTTGTAAATAATTTATAAAGATGGTACTTTATCTAAAACTACCATATATTGCTAGATTTGTGATTTTAAAGCTAGAAAAAACACTATTTAAAATTTACTAAAATCTAAAAGATTAATTTCTATTGTTATTCTTTTACTTATTAATAAAGTAAAAAATATATTAAGAAATACCCTTTTATTTTTATTAAAGAACCATTAAAGTAATTTAATATTAATTATATAAGTATGTTATATTTACTTAAGTTTAAACTTAGATTAATTAATAAAAATATAAAATAGATACATTATAATTTAATAGAAGCTTAAAAAAAATAGAGTAGCTATAACTAAACTAAATTTATTAAGGTATAACTAAAAACAAAGGTTTTTATAGCAAATACTTATAATTGATAAATCTTAAATTCCTTTATATAATCCTTTACTTAAAAATAAAACAAGATGTTAGATTAAGTGAAATTAATCCCCTTTATAAATTCCAATAAATAAATATTTTAAATATAAGTGAATGTTAATTGTTGTAATAGATTATAATGGTATATAGTTTTCTTATTTAATATCTTAAGGAAAATCAATTAATAGTAAGTTATATATTATTTTTTTAAATAAAATAATTTTTAAATGGTGTTTTTAATATAAATTAAAGACACCTATTATTTTACATAATAATTATAAAATATATAAAGCTAAAGCTATAAAAGAGTTTTTATATAAAAAAAATTGGAGGGAGTTACCATATCTAGTATATTCACTTGATTATAACCTATGTGATTATAATTGTTATAGACAATTAAAAAAACAGCTTACAAGAAAAAAAATTCCTGTAAACAAATTAAATTGGTTTGTAAAATATCAAATTTCAGTCTTTAATAAAAAGAACTGTTTTTTAAGTATTAGAAGCTTACCAAAGGTATAGAAAAGAGTTATTAATAATAAAAAAAGCTATTAATTTTATATTATTCATTAATTTTTATATATTATTTATTAATTTATTTGTTTAATTTTAATTTTAAAATTATGCTATTATTTAATTTCTGCACTAATATTAATGATATTTTATTAGTTATTCATGATAAAAAATGATTTGATTAGTATTTAATTTATTATTTTCAAAACTGATTATAAATATATTAAAAATAATATGATTTAGACTATTTTTTGCTATATATATATATCACTTATATATTTATATTAAAATGATTTTAAAAATTTTAACTAAAGTAACTTGATTAAATAATCAAAGCAATAATTTCTCAAGTACTAAGGGATTACAATTGGCATAAAAACTTTAGTGATTATAATTTTATGTTTTGTATCAATTTGAAGAAAAAATCGTAAAATAATAAAAAACGAATACTATTAATGAATTATTTTTACTTGATAATATTAATTTTGAACATTAGGATCCTCTTTTTATTTTGCAAGTTGTTTCCTAAATATGGTTTGAAAAAGAGTCTGATTCAAATATAATATTTGAGTTGAGTTGATAGAGCAGTTAAATAAATAACAATACTATAAATTGAATTACAGAATGTAAAGTATTTTCATTATCGAAATATTATTAAGCAGTTTAATTTTCAAATAATGATATATCAATGCATATTTTAAGTTGTTATCAATTTTATTTCTTTGATTAATACTTCAATTGATCTCACATTCCATCTGTATAATTAATAGTTCCTTGTCTTAAGATTTTTTAGTTTTATCAATAGTATTTAAAAGATTTACATGTTACTATTTTAAAACAATGACCATGCAAAATAATTAAAGCTTATTTTTGTATAAAATCAATTTTATTTTTTATTTTTTATTTTTTATAAACTAACAACTTTATTAAATTTTTGGTTTTTATATTAATATATAAATTAATAATTTCTAAATATACTTAGTAATTTTATAAATCAGATTTATTATTTATATTTAAATATATACTTTAAATTAAAATTTTGATTATTAATATCAATATATTAAAAATACCATATTAAAGAAAATTTATTTAATATTATATACTGAAAAAAGTTATAGAATGATTAATATAAAAATTGCATTATTTATTAATAATATATTGGCCAAGCTTTTTTAATCCGTATATTTTTTTTTGGAATATTTCGCTCTGAAAATAGGGTAAAATATGTTATTATCAAAAGTACACTATCTGATAAAATGGAATTAATTTATTTTAAACAATATATATTAAAATAAATGGAATATATCAGGCAGAATAATTAAATAAATTAAATATTTCATTTTTAAATTTACTATTTTAATTCTGATTTTATTTGTTATAATTGGCTCTATACCATTAACTTTTTATAATGTCAAAATATTGAATTTTTAGTAAATTTTTCAAAAAATATGGAAATATCTTAATATATAAAAATAATAATAATTTAATATAATTTTTATCAATATCAAGATTCGACTAGAATTAATAATCCAATTGATTTTAATCAAATAATTCAATATTTCCCAAAAAGGAATAACTTGATGAATTTCACAATGACACAAATATAAAAACTGAAAATTGTTTTACCTTTTTAAATTTATATAATGTTATTAGTAGTACAGGAGATAATTTGCTCTAATAAAATTAATAATATCGGATAAGCTTGTCTTGTTAATAATATAATTTATTATTAAATATGTTGACCTTTTAAAATGATTATAAATGTTGCTAAAAACATGTGATTTGAATCATTCTTCATGCTATATATATATCATTCAAATTCAAAAATTGCATTATTATATATAACAAATTTTCATTATTATAGGATTCCTAATGAACCAAGGGACAATTCACCAATTTCTAGCGATTTTATCTGGCACAATAGCTGTAGTTGTCATTATTTTATCCCTTATATCTATTTGGAAAAATCGTGAAGTAGTTACCACTCCTAATAATTATTGCAATGAAGATAGATTTTCGATTCATAATATGAATTTAGAATTTTTGGATCCTTTACCAAGGTATGAACCACCACCTCCGGATTATAATGCAGAAAGCGACCTTACGGGTTATGATGTTACTAGTATCGAAATAAGAACAGATAGTTATGACAGTTACACTATTCAAAATAATAAGTATTTTAATTAATGAATTATAAAAATTTCAATAATTTAAGATACTTTAAACAAATTTTCAAATATTTTGCTTACAGATTAATCAATATATTATTATGATTTTTAGTTATTATTATTTAAATAAATTATATATTTATAATATAAAATATAATTTTCTTACAAAATAGTAATTTTTTTACTTAATTATTTTGAATTATTAAACTTATGTTTTTTTGTTTTAATTTTATAATAAAATAATTTTAATATTTTTTTAAAAAAAATTTATAATTTAAAAATTGTTTTTTAGTTGAATAATAATAGATTAAGATTTTTGATTATTATAATAGCTATTGTTAATCCTTTCTGAATATATAATAACCATTTCAATGACTAAAAATTAGCAAATTTATAATATACAAATTGAATGATATGATTTAATCAATTTAATGATATTTTTGAATATATATAGTTTTTCAAAAATATATTTTTTAAATAATTAACTTATAATAATTAAATTAGGTTATTTTATTTATTCAGATAATATATTTAATTTTGTAATGATAATATAAGACCAGAATTACTTAATTTTTAAAATTAATATATAATTTTTTTATATATTGGGTATTATTAATAAATATAACTATAGTTATTTATAAACTTGAAATCAAATTAAATAAATTTTCTATTAATATAAGTCATTTATATATTCTAAATTTATTATTAAAATAAATATAAATTGTTATAAATAATAAAATAAAATATAAATATAATATAATATAGCATAATAATATCCCTATTTAAAAAATGATTAATTTTTAAAAATATCTTTAATAGTAAAGTTATGTAATATTCAAAATAATATATATATTTTCATTTTTCAAAATATAATATCTATCTAATTTAAATATACAAAATAAATACATAAACATATATTTTATTATAGTTTATAATTTATACTTATCAAAATTATCAAAAATTAATGGTTAATAAATTCAAACTTAATTTATATTTATTCAAAATATTTAATATATTATAGATAAGGTTATATTGTTATCACTTATATTAATATTTCAATAATTGCTATTATTTATTAAAAATATTAATAATTATTAGAATTAATATAAATTGAATTATTTAATTAATATAATTTTAATTTGAAACCAATAAAAAAATTTTTAATTAAAATATAAAAATTTAAAATTTAAAATATTTAATTATAAATATATATATATATATATATATATCAACTTAATAAAAAAATTCTATAAAAGTATATTCTTTGCTAAATATTTAATAAAATTTAAAAAAATTATATATAGATATATTTAACATTTTTCCCCCTTTTTATTATTTATATATTTTTAATTGTACATTAGAGAGTTTAAGAGAATAAAATTAATAATATCTGATTAGTTGGTCTATTTGATATGATTATTTGATTTATTTATGCATCATTTTCAGTATTGATTATAAATATTATAAAAATGTAAATTAATTAATATTTTATTATTTTTACCATTCCAATACACAAATCATGATATTTGTTTACAAAAGTATTAACACATAAAAATATTAATGAGCGATGCAAGATTACTAAAATTAATCGGTATAACCGTTGATAGAAGTATTAAAATAATGATTATTTTTATACTTAGTGATATTTTGGAAAAATCGCAAAAAGATATAAATCTCATTAGTAATAAGTCATTTTGGATTCATAATATGAATCACCTTCTGATTATAAGTGAGGAAAGAATGGTGAAGAAGATAATATGATTTATATCAGAATACTATTAGTAAATAATAATTAGGAAATATAAATAAATTTAAAGATTAAAACAAAGAAGGTGGTAAAGAGAATAAAAAGAATTATTTAAAAATTAGGGCTCGACTGGGAATCGAACCCAGGACCTCTCCCACCCTAAGGGAGAATTATACCACTAAACCATCGAGCCTTATTATTTGATTTATGATTTCTAAAAAATTTGTCAAAATTAAAATGATTAATTTTTATATATTACATAATTCAATCTTCTATAACATTTTTCATCTTTATATTTTATATTTCTATTCTTTCTTAATACATTTTAATTTATACTTTTATTATATTTATATTATATTTTTTTATATTTAATTTTTTTTCATAATATTTAATAATTTCATTATTGATTATATTCATCCAAATTTTACTTGACAAAAAACAATTATAATTTAAAAAAAGTTAATATATTCAGAACAAATTGTGATAATTTATTCATTGATGAAATTTTTTATTTTTTTTTTGAAGAAAATTTTAGATTATATTCTTATTAAACTATCAAACTTTCAACCTAATTTTTTTAATTATTACCCTTATTATAATCAATATTAATTGATAATTTATTTTAATATGACTATAATTAAAATTTTGAATTTTTTTCTAACTTTTTTTTTGTAAATTTTATAACTAAATATATAAATATATTTTCATTTTTGAATTTAAATATTCTCAAAATTGTTCATAATTCAAAATTAAATTAAATTTTATAAGATCAGGATTTACATTAACATTATAGTCATTGTTCTTTTCGTGATAACTTTAGTTAGGGTCCATAATTTGAATAATTAATTCCGATATCCTTGTAATATATATTAATCCCCCAAAATGTAAATTTCATATTCAGCATTCTAATGATGAGAACATCACTTTAATTGATCAATTTAAAAGGTAATCTATTCCAGATACAGAGTTTTCCACTTTAGTAAAATTAGTCAAATGAATGCTGTATTTAAATTTCATATGTCATTGAGACATGTAATTGCTTCAATAGGTATTAACTTATTCAAATTTGATGTTTGATCACAATTGTTTTTATTAATAAGCAATTATCTTAATCATAAAGTTTACAGTTAATTAAAATATAATCTGATAAAGGGTATAATCACAATCATAAACACTATACTTATCTCAGTATAAATATTATAATCAACAAATGAATAATTCATTATATTCAATATGAATGCTAACAATATACTTGAATTTAACATAGTTACAAAGTAATTAATATTCAAGAACAATACAATTATGACTAATTTTCATAAAATAACCGAAAATATTGAAAAAATTCCAAGTTTTACTCTTTTTTTGGAAAATTACAAAAAAAACAGATATAAAATTTTATTTTAATTATAATCACTCATATTATAATTAGTGATACTCTAATTATATTAGGTTATTTTATAGTTATGAATATATGAATAATATTCATTATTAGAAGAAACGATATTATAATATATATATATATATATATATATGATTCATATATCAAAAAATGATAAACTTATTGAAACAATTTCACTTTTTAAAATTAAAATTAGAAATTATTTAATTTTTGCAAATAAATTTGAGTTGAAATTAAAATTTAATTTAGTTTAACAAACTTCAAGTGGTTATTAAGATCATTTTCAGGAATGGATAATTCTCCCCTTAACCTTCATTTCCGAAATTGATTTCATTAAAATTGAAAAAAAAGTTTAATGCTAACCAATTAAGCTAATATTGTCAGATGATTGGCTAGCGTGGCAAACTACGGAGTATGAGGAAATTTTTCAGTTTCCCGAAAATTTAATTGAATTACATTTTTAATAATGAAAATAATGAGTTAACAAGATTTATAATTTATTTTTGGATAATTTAGAGGTTCAAAAAATGTCAATGGAAATTTTGGGATCTTGTCATTAAATCATTTAACTTGCATTCGATATCCCGAAAATTACACATCATTAATTCTCAAAAACAACTGATTCGATCTTGTCAAAATTAACAATGATTGATATTGTACACTCCTTGTGAAACTAGATCAGTGAGGTGTTCGCTTATTTTCAAAATTATTCATGTTATGCTTGATGTCAAATTAAATATATAAAATAAAAACGAAAGGAACAAAATAGAGCATTTAATACAGTGGAAATGAATTATATAGTTTACAATTTATATACATTGGAGCACTACCACAGTCATTATGGAGTAGAATAGAAGGATGTAATATTCCATTGATGGAATTGTTGAATAATAAAATACATCCGAGTCAGAGCAACATACTGTTTACACTGCACTGGAATGGTAACATAAGGGGCAACATTTTCTTGTTGGAATTTGGTCAATCCGTAAAATAAAACACTGATTAAAATAAAGAAAAACAAGTGAAATTTCACGTTTGCTGAGCGCTTGTTTTAGAATTGGATTCCGACTCAAGTTTTTGAATGATAAATTCCAAAGCAACATTCTGCTGTTCCATCTTTTGAATAAATTGATGAGTGAGAGTAAGGATGACAGCTTTGCTAGTGTTATCTTCAACTTCGGGAACAATCTTGCTCAATTCTTCAAATCCTTTACGGATCATGCCACGACGCTTTTGTTCACTAGCAATGTGGTTAGCCCTGCGCTGAGCCGCTGTAAGCAACTCTTTCTTAGGGGCACCGCGTTTCTTAGGTGTTGTGAGTTCTTTCTTGACTTTGGGTTTCTTTGTTGAATTTTTTGTAAATTTTGTGTCCATTATTGAATGTATTTGTTTGGTGGATTGCAGCACAGGTACCGGAACAGGTACGGGAATCGGAACTGCAATAGGGATAGAGCTGCGGAGATCCATAGATGGTGCTCCATTTGAAAAAGATGCCATATTAGGGAAAGTAGGCGTTTGAACAGGATACATAGAATTCATCTGTGTGTATGAACTGCCAGAAGATGAAGAATGCATACCAATATCAGACTGTGAAAGCGTTGAGTTAGAGTCGATACTGTTAGATCTGTGATAATATTCTACGAATGCATCTAATTCATTTTGAGAAATTTGTGGTTCGAAAACACTGGGCGATTGAGGAGGTAAGGGAGTATGTGGTGGGAAGAAAGGGGGGTAAGGAGCATTATCAAGTTCAACAACGTTGTTAAGGAAACCAGAAAGTAGATGAGATTCGGAATTATTAAATAGTGAAGAAAAGAATTGCATGTCAGAAGGTGGAGGAGGCAAAGGTTCGTTTAGTGTTAAAAAGTTTTGAAAATCTAAAAAAGAGGTCAACATATTGTTTTCAACACAGGTGGAATATAGTTGTTTGTACCTAAATTTTGGTTCATCAAGTTCCAAAAAGTCAAAGCATCTGGAGTGGGGCCAGGTGTTGCTGTGTTCATACTAGGGGCATTTGGTAGACAGCCTAACAGACTTTGAGGGGTTGTGCTACTCGTACGATCGGCCATAATTATAGAATTAATTATTAATTAATTAACAATAAATAAACTAGAAGGAAATAATTATTAGTCAACTGATATATGGTTACAAGATAAATAAGAATGAAAAAAGAGTGAAGTGTTAATTCAATTATGAAGTGAAATTATTGACCAAACATTGAGAGATTAAGGGGGAAAAGGGAGTTTAATTGATTATTATATAACTAGTGGTGGGAATTTAGCTTAAATAAAATTATTGCTTACATTTAGAAATCAATAATTATAATAGGAATACAGATAAACTATTAACAATAGTTAAAGCTGAAAGGATACGTATATTTAAAATCAGGTAAAGAGATAGATAAAGATCTGAGCTGGAGTGGCTTAGTTAAACAGAAACGATAAATTAGACAAAATGATCACGTCTGATGGACTTGAACAGGATGTAGTATTGTTAAGGGATTAACGACTCAATTAATTATCAAGTGAAATAAAACGTATTAACAATAGAGAGAAGCGAAATTAGTTGATTAAGATCAAAACAAGGTAACTGTGAATTATACTTAAAAGGGAAAGAGAAGGTAAAGGACGAAGGCAATCAATAAATTGAGACAACCAATTTTCAAATGTCGATTGAATGAGTTGAATGAAGTTTTTATACTAAAATTAATCGCAATATCCACAATTCTTTTTTATTCAAATTAATTTAAATCACTCCATATCCTCATGTATACTGCCTCATTAATTAACCAATCATATCAATCTGGATGATTTAATCCCCCCCCCCTCATTTTTGTCTACTTTAGGCATTAGGTATATATGATTAAAATAAGATTTATTATCATATTAATCCCAGTTTAACACTTTTTATAATATAATCAGCAGCTATATATAAATCAATGATTTAATCTTTTTAAACTATATTTCAAATATATCAAAACAGACTGACCAAATATATATTATTATCTTTAAAATTTAAGGTATTCAAATTAATTTGACACAGCCTCTATCCCATCAATTAATCGTTTCATAATTATATTTGTCAAAAATAAATTCAAATTTGATTACAATATTAACGAATGAAATATCAAAATATACGTCACCATACTCCAACAAAATAATAGTAATTCTATAAATTCTATTAATAACAAATATTATTACTAATATTGAAATTCTTCTCTATTAATCCTTATTTTAAAAAAAAGAGAGATTGATATTTTATAGTTTATCCTTTTAAAATGATTTAATTTTTTTCTATGTTTTAACAATTTAGGAAAAAAGTGAGGATAATTTGTACCATATGATTACAGATATATAAATAATTTACTCAATTCATCAGCCTTATTCAATCCATCCAAATGATCTAAGAAAATGTCATATAAAATTCCAAAATGTAAGAGTGTAAATTGGTATCCTTCGATATGTAGGAATGATCATTAGAGCTAAACTTTGGTGGATTCTTTTGATCTTACTTGCTTAATATTGACCCATATTCACTAAAATCAAAATCAAAATCAAAACTTGAAAAAAATTTCCAAAGGTTAAACTATTAAAACGAATATTGAAAATAGATGCAAGATTATCAAGAGCAACAATAATATATATATATATATATATCATGTTGTTTCTAAGTCTAAATTACCCGAAAATTTTACATATATAACTTGAAGCTATTTTTATCAGTTAAGAATAATTTGATATTTACCTATTAGAAGTTTTTAGCAATCCCAGTATAGCTATATTTATAAAGATTTTATACACTCTTAAATACTATGTTGTCATTTAGGGTGCATACTGCAATATTCAAGTGATCAAAGTAACAGCTGTTACAGTGAGAAAATATAATAAATTACCCAATATGATATTTCTATCAATAGTTATAACTGTAAATTAAGTTAAAAATATAATATTCCACTTTTATTATATCTATTCTAAAAAAAATCAAAATGATTTGATAATAATCTAAATTTGAAATTTTAAAAGAAATAACTATTTAATTTTGACTTATATGATCTTTCTATCAATTTTTTATAATTCTGAAAAAAAAAGAATTATTAGATATATCTTCATAATGTTTAATTAAAATTAAGTTGAATTAAAAAATAATTAACTCCTATTAAAGTTTCATAAATGACAAATATTTGATAATTTGTAATTTATATTTAAAAATGACAAAAGTAGAAATATATATATAACAAATTTTAAAATATTAAAGTTATTACTTATTGTAGTACAATCTAATAAAAATCAAAATTATTCAGAATCAAAATGCAATTTCCTTTTATATCTAGAATAGGTATGTTTATTTTTCACACTATCGAAAAATTTTTTTTAAAAAGAACCTTTAAGAAATTACTGTTATTTAGGATTAATTGATACAAAAAGTGTCATATTTACTCATTAAAAATATATAACTAAATTTTAAGATATATTGATTATTAGTCAATGTAAATATTGTTATAAAACCAATATAAATTACGAATTGGTAGAGTATAAAATAAATTTAAATGATTAATATTGAGTGAAAATTAAAAAAAGGTAGAATTGATTGAATATCCAATTATACAATGATATATAGTAGTAAAAATCAAACGATTTTTAATTTCAAAGTTTGAAAATAATAAAATTAAATTTTATGTAAAAGTTTAAAAGATAAAGCATTGAAATATGATAGATTAATAATCAGATAATTAACAATGAACTAAATAATATTAGGTTTGGTAGAATCAACAAGATGGTTGATAAAAAAATGTAGCGAAATTGGGAGGGTAAAAAACTAATCCGATATGGTCCAGTGGTTAGGATTTCTCGCTTTCACCGAGACGGCCAGGGTTCGATTCCCTGTATCGGAGTTATTTTTCTTTACCTACTATTATTCATATCTATATATTTAAAATCATTTTAAAAAAATAGTATAAGAGAGACTACTTTTTAATAACTAAAATAATTCTAATTAATTTCTCTGAAAAATTTCTGATTGTCTTACAATTATCAAAATTAATTTTTGCATAAGCAAATAATCAAAAAAATAATATAGTTTTCTGAAGAATATTATCTCGCATACTCTTTTCCCCTCCTCCCTCTACCAATATAGTATATTTCTTAAATTATACTAAATGCAGTAATATTCATTCAAGAAATGTTTAAGAATTTTTATGCATAATTAATAAAAATTAAATTGTCAAATTTATGAATTATAATGCTTTAATAGTTAATTATGGTGAACTTTAAGAGTTAAGAAAAATAATTTTTCAATTATGAAATTAACTATTTCATCGATTAATGATATTTTTAATTAGCATATATTGCTAACATTATTATGAATTTATGAAATGGATTGTAAGTTAAAGATTAAATTAGATATGCAAATAATCAAAAATGACTTCAAATGATTATTATCATCCTTGTTAATTAGTGAATAGTCAATATAATTATATAAATAATCATGAAAAGATATAATATAAGTGGAGTTGAAACACTTCGATATAATTTTATTGTATATTCGGTGATTATATTACTTGAAATTGGAGTCAATGATATTATACTGAATGAATTATAAAATGTAATGCATGAAAAGCATTTGGAGTTTTTCTACCTGTACGTCTAATAGATCACATTTTATTTCATGCCAATGCTTGTAGTTTTTAAATAATGTCAAATGTAAAAAACTGATTAATAAATTTTGTATCATTTAGGTAAAATTCATTCTTACAAGCATATATTTTTCATAGATAATTGGCCATTTTTATATAAATATATGCCATTAGGTGTTGATGATACAAGTTTTTGAGAATCAATTTCTAATTAAGATTGTTAAAAAAGCAAAAAATTTAATTTGTATGGTAAATTGGCTAAATTTAAATCAAATATTAGGATAATTTAAGTTAAAATTAATTTGATTAATATCTATATTTCCATTATACTAATTGCATCGATGTAATCGGGATATTTAAGCATTGGTATTAACTTAATATCGTGTTAATTATCATAATCGATCTGAACTCAAATGATTAAAATATAAAATCAGAGAGATCGCGATGATATTACCTATTCTTCAATCAATTATTAAACACAATGTCCAGGATATTTCAATAAAATCATCAAAATTGTAATATTTTTTCAATATTAATTCTTGAGGTAGGTTTAATAAACAATAACATTAGAGACTAAGCTTTAATTTTTTAAAAACTTAATCAAATATAGCAAAAATAAAATGAGTTATATTATTTAATAAATAATATACTAAGGAAATATAAACAATCATTTGATTGATAAGATTGAGATCTAACCATGTATAAAAAACAAAGATTTTCAAAAATGAATATCCAATATAATTAAACAAAATAAGTCTGATAATGATTGAATTACAAAATATGTGAAGATAAGTTGATGATATAAAAAAGTAAGTAATTTTGTTTAATCAAAGTATGCAAAAATGAATAAAGATTAAAATCTTAAATAAGCAAAACAATAGATTTAATCATGATTTTATTTTATTGATATCTGTTAAATTATTACATTTTTATTCCAAATTTAACAAATTTTGAATTTATAAATAAGATATAAAAATCAAAAATTTAATAAGTATTTAATTGAAGAAAATATAGTCAATATAATAAGTATTGAAACTTATAAAAAATTAATTAATTACCTTTTTTAATAGATTTTGATTGATTTTCAATTAAATAAAAATAATAAAAATAGCCAAAAATTCTATATCATAAAATTAATATATATATCAAAAAAAATATTTAAAATAATTCTAAATTTGGTAAAACTAGAATAAAATTATGAAAAAAATAAACTATACAATGAAAAATACTAAATAAATGACAAAAATAAACATTATAAAATTATTTAAGTATAATATCAATAATATATGAAAACAATAAAATGATGTAATATATAAGTGGCAAAAATGTTATTTAAAATAAAATGAAATATTGTGATATAATCTCGAACAAAAAACATTTTTTCACTTATATTCGCTAGAGAATTATCCTCTTTGTCACGGTTATTAGCTTTTGGAGCGTCACCGAGGACACTGACACAGCCATTCTGTAGGCCAAATTGTGAAGCATGACACCTACTAGCTGGGGTAAACTACTGATGGCAAGTCCTCTGGTTATCCGGCCCTGATCACTTGTAAACGGGACGTTGTAAAGAGCGACTAGACCAGCAGCAGCAGTGGAGGCGTTAGGATCCGATATACTAAAAAGATGAAATCACAAAATATCAATAGGAATGAGTGTAGAATGAATAATGGAAGATGACTCAAGTTGGACTATAGGTAGCTGCTTTAGTATCCTAAAGGTAGGGTCTTGGAAGTAGGCAAAAGGTTTATTTGTGTAAAAAAGGAGAAAGTTAAAGAGGAGGAAAAAGTCCTTGTTATAACTAAGAGAAAAATATAGGCGTAAGTATGTAACGGCAAGTAACAGTGAGGTCACTCGGACGTGGACAAGTAAAATGTTGATAAGGCCTGATTTAATTAATAAGATACTTAGTAGTGAATTGGAGTGAGGAAGGGTATGAATTAGATAGCAATTGTCACTCTATTAGCGAGGCTCGATGGTTTAGTGGTATAATTCTCCCTCAGGGTGGGAGAGGTCCTGGGTTCGATTCTCAGTCGAGCCCCTAATTTATTGAAAGGCTTAAATATTTAAAATTTTTTTTCCATTATAGATTTAACATTTGTTTATTATTTTATTATACCTCTTCTCTGATTAAGATCAATATATCATATTTTCTAAATTATTTAAATAAACTAACATATTTTGATAATTTTTTCTTTTTTCATTTTAATTTTATCTTTGAATATCACTATTAATGATAATATTTATCTATATGAGAAAATTATCTAGTAATTTTTCTTTTCTTCATATTCATATTATTATGTGAATATTAACAATTTATAAAGATCCCGAAAAAACTCAATATTACTCTTAACATTTTATTTTTGAATATTATTCAAAATAAATGAATTTTAATTATATGAGAATATATATGTTGAATTATTTTTAATTATTATAAAAATTTTAAAATTATTTAATTATTTTAAGTTATAATCTATAATATAAAAAATTAATCTATATTATA
>JNEM01014703.1:0-26241 GCA_000697335.1 Conidiobolus incongruus B7586 | reverse complement strand
AAATCTTTTATAACTTTAATTTTATATATTCTATAAATATTATATAAAATAAAATATATTTTTAATTTATATTAAAGATATCATTTATAAATTATTTTATATATAAAAGTAATATATAGTTTATTGTTAATTGATTTTCTTTTAAAAATAAATAAATAAACTCTATAATATTATAATTGATATATAATAATTAATATTTATTTATATTTAAAGTGTTTATTTATTAGAGTTTATAAAGGGGATTAATTTAATTTAACTAGATATTTTGTTTTATTTCTAAATAAAAAATTATATAAAATAATTTAAGATTTATATATTATAATTATTTATTATAAAATCCTTTATTTTTATCTATATCTTAATAAGTTTAGTTTAACTATAATTACTCTAGTTTTTTATTAAATTTTTGTTAAAATATAAAATATCTATTTGATTTTTTTATTATTATAATTTAAGTTTAAACCTAAGTATATATAACATGCTTATATAGTTAATATTAGATTACTCAAATAATTCTTTAATTAAAAAAGGCATTTGTTAATATATTTTCTTATTCTATTTGTAAATAAAAAAATCATAATAGAAATTAATAATTTAAATATTAATAAATTTTAAATAATGTTTTTATTAGCTTTAAAATCATAAATCTAGTGAAGTATAGTAGTTTTAGATAAAACATCATCTCCTTAAGCTGTTTGTAAGTTTTAAATAATTTTAATAAATGTATGGTTAAATTTTAAAGATACAAAAATAAAAGCCTTTTGATAATCACTATCTAATTTAAGTATGATTAAATTTAACTATAAAAATCAAAATATTTTTATAAATAAAATTATTATAATTCAATATATTAGATATAGCTTTGTTAATATTTATATATAAAGCAGATAGGGATATGACATAATATAATTAAGATTGTAATTCACAAATAATATATGCAATTAGTAGAGAATAAATAGGAAATGACATTTTGTAGAGTAATTAAGAATGAGATATAAATAGTGAAGAAAAATGATTAAAAATCTTTGTCGAAGCTGATATTCTTAGGGAAGACGGATAAGTATTTGTCAGCATTACTGTCATCTAACTTGACACAATAAACACTATTGAGTTCATCAGGGTATTGCCTCAATCCCTTAGCACGCTCGATAGGAAATATTCCTGTGACTAGCCACTCAATACACTTGCCTTCTATACAATAAACTTCATGTCTGAAACGAACACGGTAACCTACAAATAATTATTAATATACAAGTAATAATAGTATTATGTATTCCTTTACCATTCCTATTCAGAATGATAAATTGAGAAGCTTCCCTAGATTTAATAGCAGCAAATTGACTAATTTCATCATATTCATAAGGATAAGGATCTTCAATACTTTGTAGGAGTTTCAAGAGACCAGGCCGATTGGTATGAACACCATCTAAACATCAATAATGTATTAACTTTTAAATATATAATGAATTATATACAATACTAACCTAAGTCAAGCTGAGTTTTGATATTTTTCTTCTTTGGAGAATAAGGTTTAGCAATTCTTCTCCTTTCAGGGATCACGTTTTTATCTACAAATCAAAATTGGTTAATAAACGTGATACAATAAATCAATTTATCATGTCAAATTGATCCACATTAAAGTATAAAAGTCATTTTGTATTAAATACACTTTAAACAATAAGAAAAAAATAAAAATAAAAATAAAAATAAAACTATGATAAAAATATCTATCAAAAATGCTTACCCTTAGTAAAAAGATCACCAATAGTATCAAAGTAGAATTCACCGACTTCATATTCCATGACTCGTTTGTAGTCATTCTCACCAATCTAGTACTAAGTTAATATATTATATGATAAACTAACAGCTGGAAAGTACCTTGAATTTTTTGACTTTAAATTTCAAGTAATCGATTCGTTGTTCAATTTTACGTTCACGCTTCAAGTGGTTAGTCATTGGTTTACCAACTCCTTCAAAATCCTCCAGAATATTTATAAGAGAATGAGAAGGTTAGTTTATTGGTTAATATAAATAGGTAAGTAGAATACTATACTAAGTTTATCTTACATCAACTTCGAAGGAGGAAGTGATGGAAGTATTTCCGGTATCAAGAGAAGGTACCTAAATTAATAACCTAAATCAACAACTTGATAAAGAATAATAGAAGTTGTATAGCTCACCTGAGCATAATCAGAGCCATCGCCAAGAGTTCGTTTAGCTTGAGTCTAAATTAAACTTGGTTAGTATTTAAATGCAAGTAGAATTGGTTTTGTGATACTTACCTTCAAATTTTGACCAGTTTTATTAACTGGAGTGTATACATTACGCTTAATAGCCTTAAAGTCTTATATTTAGCAAAGCAAATAGAAATATGAAGGGAAAATAACCTACATCTTCAACTAATATGTCTCTCAATTCGGGAAGAGTAGGAACATCTTTATTTAAAATTCCAAAGAATTCAGAAAAAGAGGAGGTTTGTTTGGTATCAAGTCGACTGTTGATAAACTTGATAACTTTAGCTTCGATATCTTTGTATTTTAAAGAATTCATATTGGTAACAAGTGCAGAAAATATACAAAAAAGTTACAGTAAGAGTTGCAAAAGTGAGTAGTCTTTAAGGAAGATGAGGTTTCAAGTTTTATTTAAACAACTATATATTTGTCAATTGCTTTATTACGTCACTTAATTACAAATCAATATATAATCCTCTCTAAAACTTCTATCATTCTCCCTCTTCTCTCCTCGAGCTCAACTGCTAAATACATTGAACTCAGCCATCGATTATTATATAATGATAATATCGATAAAATTGATATCATTAATGCTAAAAATGGTATAGTTATATATTATAATGCATGTAACGCATCAAACATTCTACTTGTATCACGAACATTTCTATTAGTACTAATACTTTGTTACTTTATCTAATATAAATCAATAGATTGGACTGGTAATTTTTCACCAAATCTCCTTGCTATGAACATGTCATCATCACAGTTCTCCCTCAAATTCAATATCAGTTACAGAATATTCTAATTTATTGAATTATTGATACCCTCATATATATGATATCTACGACTCAATTATAAATTTGGCACAACATTGGCCCAAAATTTTATACATTTATTCTAAACCTTGTGTTTATTAAAAATAATTCCTAATTTTTGTTTTAGATTTTTCATTTATAATATATTTTCATTGAAATTTGATTATACTACAATTGATTTATACAATTGTATTTAATAGTGCATACGTATTAATTAATATTTCATATATATAATTTGATTGGAAAATAAAAACATTTCTATATCAATTTTTACTCATTTTATTTTTACTAATTAAAACTATTAATTATAATATTATTCTTGATATTGAATGATTTTTTTAATAATAAATTTCAATATTTTCTAATATAATCTATACTCTATTAATTTTTGGATATCTTCTATTCCTATTATATATAAAATTCGATTTGGAATATTTGAAAATTTAAAACTGTTTAATTTAGATGTCGTGAGATAAAAAAGTACAAACTCCAATCGTATTTATCAAATAATTTAATAAGAAATTTAATAAAATTAAAATGAATTGTTATTATGAGTGCCAATTTACAAGTGGAAATTTCGAATTACTATATCATATGATTAATATAAACTATAACACATAAAATTATTTAAATATTTAAGTATTACATAATTTTGCTGTTATCTTTCTATATAACATTATTACTCGAGTTGTATTGATTGATATTTTTTATATAACCAATTTTAATAATTTCATATAACATAATTATAAATTTTTCTTAAAAATTTAAATAAAAAATTTCATTTTGAAACGTGATATTATTCATATCATTTACCACTAATTTTTTATTATTTAAAACATAAGTTTTTTACCAAATATATTATATATTTCCATAATAATAAGGTGAACTTGACTAATTCATATACTATGTTTGATATTGAAAATTTTGTCCTTATAAAATGTGCTATTTTCTAATCTCAAGTCATATTGTTTAATAAGTATTTTGGAATATTATTTATCAATAAATTTAATGATTTGTTTATTCATACTATGTTTTCATTGAAATAGGTTTGTAAAGTAAAATAATAATGAATAGCTTTATAATTATAATATTTGCCTATTTGATATGATTAAATTGCTTATTAATGTTGATTGATGTCTAGTTCAAATTAATTTCGTATTATATCAATTGTTCAAATATGATTGATTAATATTAAATCGGGGTTGGTAGTTGCGTTATAATTAAAGGTATAAAATATATTACATGGATCATTATACAAATTTAGATATCTATAAGGATGAATAATAGGTGAATGTATTTTCGAGTCGATTTCTTCATTAAATGTATCTGAAGTGCGAATACAAAGTAGAGGAGAGTACTAATACTTCAATATGATTGGGTGAATATTGAATGTTAATTATGAATGAATCAGAATAATCTAGAACTGATATTGAATTTGAGGGAGAACTGTGATGATGACATGTTCATAGCAAGGAGATTTGGTGAAAAATTACCAGTCCAATCTATTGATTTATATTAGATAAAGTAACAAAGTATTAGTACTAATAGAAATGTTCGTGATACAAGTAGAATGTTTGATGCGTTACATGCATTATAATATATAACTATACCATTTTTAGCATTAATGATATCAATTTTATCGATATTATCATTATATAATAATCGATGGCTGAGTTCAATGTATTTAGCAGTTGAGCTCGAGGAGAGAAGAGGGAGAATGATAGAAGTTTTAGAGAGGATTATATATTGATTTGTAATTAAGTGACGTAATAAAGCAATTGACAAATATATAGTTGTTTAAATAAAACTTGAAACCTCATCTTCCTTAAAGACTACTCTCTTTTGCAACTCTTACTGTGATTTTTTTTGTATATTTTCTATACTTGTTACCACTATGAATTCTTTAAAATACAAAGATATTGAAGCTAAAGTTATCAAGTTTATCAACAGTCGACTTGATACCAAACAAACCTCCTCTTTTTCTGAATCCTTTGGAGTTTTAAATAAAGATGTTCCTACTCTTCCCGAATTGAGAGACATATTAGTTGAAGATGTAGGTTATTTTCCCTTCATATTTCTATTTGCTTTGCTAAATATAAGACTTTAAGGCTATTAAGCGTAATGTATACACTCCAGTTAATAAAACTGGTCAAAATTTGAAGGTAAGTATCACAAAACTATTTCTACTTGCAAGTAAATACTAATCAAGTTTACTTTAGACTCAAGCTAAACGAACTCTTGCTGATGATTCTGATTATGCTCAGGTGAGCTATAAAGTTCTATTGCTCTTTGTCAAGTTGTTAACTTAGGTTATTAATTTAGGTTCCCTCTCTTGATAGCGGAAATACTTCCACCGCTTCTTCCTTTGAAGTTGATGTAAAATGAACCTAGTATAATATTCTGCCTATTTATTAGTACTCACCAATAATCTAGCCTTCTTATTGTCTTATAAGCTCTATGGAGGACTTTGAGGGTGTTGGCAAGCCAATGACTAACGACTTGAAGCGTGAACGTAAAATTGAACAACGAATCGATTACTTGGAATCTAAAGTCAAAAAATTCAAGGCAATTTTGAGCTATTAATTCATCATATAATATATTAACTTAGTATTAGGTTGGTGAGAATGACTACAAACCAGTCATGGAATATGAAGTTGGTGAATTCTACTTTGATACTATTGGTGATCTTTTTAGTAAGAGTAAGCATTTGCTATTTTATAGTTTTATTGTATTTTATATGCTTAATATTTTTCATATTGTTTAAAAGCGAATTTAGTATAAATTTTGTTTATACTTTAATATGGATCAATTTGACATGATAAATTGATTTATTGTATCACGTTTATTAACCAATTTTGATTTGTAGATAAAAACGTGATCCCTGAAAGGAGAAGAATTGCTAAACCTTATTCTCCAAAGAAGAAAAATATCAAAACTCAGCTTGACTTAGGTTAGTATTGTATATAATTCATTATATATTTAAAAGTTAATACATTATTGATGTTTAGATGGTGTTCATACCAATCGGCCTGGTCTCTTGAAACTCCTACAAAGTATTGAAGATCCTTATCCTTATGAATATGATGAAATTAGTCAATTTGCTGCTATTAAATCTAGGGAAGCTTCTCAATTTATCATTCTGAATAGGAATGGTAAAGGAATACATAATACTATTATTACTTGTATATTAATAATTATTTGTAGGTTACCGTGTTCGTTTCAGACATGAAGTTTATTGTATAGAAGGCAAGTGTATTGAGTGGCTAGTCACAGGAATATTTCCTATCGAGCGTGCTAAGGGATTGAGGCAATACCCTGATGAACTCAATAGTGTTTATTGTGTCAAGTTAGATGACAGTAATGCTGACAAATACTTATCCGTCTTCCCTAAGAATATCAGCTTCGACAAAGATTTTTAATCATTTTTCTTCACTATTTATATCTCATTCTTAATTACTCTACAAAATGTCATTTCCTATTTATTCTCTACTAATTGCATATATTATTTGTGAATTACAATTTTAATTATTTTTACTATATCTTATCTCTATTTATGATTATATATATTAATAAACATATATTTGGTATAATAAATTTTTATTGATGTATATCTTAGTTTCTTGTCATATGTTAATAATTCAAAATTCCTGCGTTTTTTATTCAGATTATTTTCAAACTTTTTAAACATTTTCTAGTAAATATCTCTAAAATTTGATTATAAAATTAAAAATTAATGAGCAATGAATTAAAAATACTTACGTCTTTTAATTAATTTATATAATATTTAAATTAGAATTAATGTTTTATTCAGTCAATATTTTTGAAAATATAAATAAAATATATTAGTAAAAAGAATATTTGAATAAATCATAGTAATGGTATTTTTTAATATAGTTTTATTTCTTTCTCTTCGATGAATCATAAATCACCTTAAGTAGTCTATAATTCAACTAGGTATATTTGTCAAAATACTGACACAGAATTTCATTGTCTTATTGTGTGAGATAATATTTTCATTTTTTATATTCTATGAATTATATTTACTATTTGTTTTAATAAATATCATAATGTATGCTTGGATTATTATTCGTAAATGTTTTTTGAAGCATATTCGTATATTAGTCAATTTTTTAAATCAAACTCAGTGTTATCATTTTGGTAAATTAAACGTAATGAAATAACTTTTACAAAACATCAAATTATAATAACAATTATTTTGAAATTTATTCATTACTAAACAATATTGAAGTATCAAAAAAATAATTATTTATTTATTTGATTTGATATCTTTGTTCGCTCTATATCTGATTTGATTTAATTTCCTAAATTAATCAACAATTTTGAAAAATTTTTGTTATATAGTATGAAAAATACTCCGACTAACAGTTCGATCAGTTAAACATTCTTTAGTTCTGATACATTTGCAGATCGATTATTATTGTTCTTTGGTTCTTATATTAATTATCAGAAATAGTAAAAAATGGATATCAAAAAATCTAAATGCAATATAAACTTCATTATTAAATATTCTATATATAAAAACTTGAAAATTTTAATTCAGATTCAAAATAACTTGCATTATTTGAATGTATAAAATAACTTATATATTCATCATTTAGAGAGAGTTTAAATCCTAATTCTTATAATTTTGATTATTATCAAAACTAAAACAATAATAGCTATTTACTATCTGTATAATTTCATTTAGCCCTTTATTTATTATTATTATTTTACAAACAGAAATACTCTAATTTTTTAACCATTGTAATAATCTGTGGTTTATATATTATTAATCATAGCAATTTACGATATTTAGAATTTTAACTCAAATTAATACAAAATTGATTGAACAAAATTCAAGTGTTTAAAAAATCAAATGATTTTACATAGCAACGATATTAAAAAAATTTTGTTTTATGGCAAATAAAAATATTATGAATATATATATTATAGTAATAAAATGCACAAATAATGTTCATATTGTTGCTGATAGGAAAACTATATTTGATAAAATGCCTTGAGGAGGTACATCGTTTGAAAATGATAAACTCGAAATTTTTATCATTGTATGGTTAAATTAAATACAGACTCATTTACCCTAGTTTTTTAATCTCAGATGTTTAAACATGAATTAATTATTAAAGGTTTTTTTAGATTGGAGTATATTTTTATATATTCTTTGATTAAGGATAGACAAGACATATTATAGCTGAATATTTCAACATTAAATACATTTATATAAAATATAGATATTCATAATTCAACAATTATAAAGGATAAATTATAAAAGAATTACTAAAAATTTAATTTTAATGGAACACATAATATAATTATCTTATAAAGATAGTCAAGGGCAGACTCATTAGTATTGTTTCATCATATTTTGTAGAAAATTTTCAATGCCAGAGAACAAGTTTTGACGTATTATATATTTGAAATCATTTATAAAAGGAGAAATTTGAACTTTAAAATCAAAAAGTATATTATAAAGTTTAAAAAGGTATCTAAAAGCATAGCTATAGATCATTAACATTAATAACGCACAAGGGTATTATATGCTATAAATTATTATTTTTAATCATTTGATATTCACCAGTGATTTGCGAAAAACAGTTTTTGATTAGAATTTAATAATGGAAATATTTTCCGAGGATTCAGTTCTCAAGGATTAAATTTAGGCATACGACTCTTCATTGAGTAACCGTTTTGGTCCGAATATACATTAATAAATCCAAATGCATAATTCAGCAGCCAAAATAATGCCGTACCAGATCTAAACTCCAAGCAAATTACATGGATCATTACACCATAATAAACCTAAATTATTTGTGACTTAAGCTAGAAGGAACAGCACAAGACGAAACCACACATGAAGTGTATCATACCAAGGAATTATAATCCTTCAGCTATAATATATCTTTCAATAACTACTCTGGACAAAATTTGAGTTAAAGTCATTGACATTACAGCTCATACTAATTTCTCGTGGAGGTTATCAAAAATTATTATAAAATTTAACATAAATATAAGAAAATGATAGAAGAACAAAAATAGGCGCTAAAACATCTAGGAGAACAATATTAGTTCTAAACCATTAAACTCTAAGCAACTGGCGGAAAAGACCTACCACAACAATACCCATAAATGGAAATAAACTCCATCCAAAAAATATCAAAATTGAATGAATGAAGAAAACAGTATTAAAAGTGCACTATCCATTTGGACCACCCTGTCCCAATTCTAAAATCAATTCAAAGCTTACAAATGTTATTTTTGTGATAGCTCAATGTGGTATCCTGATCTGTTCCTATAGATCGTTCACTTCAAAATGCCCAAATCCAGTTATTTTGAAGATGATCAATATTCGCTAACTTACTTTGATTCAGAAACTTGGGGCGTTGAAGAAGTGTAGTTATAGTAAAATCCTCATTTACTTGAAGGCAATGCTAATCTACTAATACTATTTGCTGGGGAATTTAGTATGACCAGTACAAGTACGATCACTAATGATAATAGAGTTGTCAGGATTTCTCCAAGCAACTATCATGGCCGAGTTTTTCATTTGGTATCCTGATCCAATCGCAACCCACCCAACTTCTTTGTGATTATACTTGAATCCAAACTCAAATTCATTACCTAAATCTTGAATGGTAAAGCACAATTCAGACCTTGGACAACTTTTAATGATTGGATGATTATCAGATTGGGATTGAGTAGATTGCTCTGAGTTTAGTTCTTGAACTTGGGAAATTGAAAATATAATTGCTAATAACTCATGAATCTAACGCACTGTTGTAATATTGAAATATCTTACACTGCTAGTTTATAGTATTGGTTTGAACATATAACATATCCATTTAAATACAAAATCTTTCAACACTTTAATTGAAAATTGATTCAATATATAATAACAATTATGAGTTAAAAATTTAACATAAAATACATCAAAATAGTAATTTATTTATACAGAAATATGATTAGAATACTTGAAATTATCAAATACTTAACCCCAATGGTCAACATATATAAATTCTGAGTTAATACTAGTTTAATTAAAAAATAATCAAGCTTTAGAAAACATGTAATGTGATTAAATAATATATAATAAAGATTTAACAAAGCATTAGTTTCAATTGTAATATTTTCAAAATTAAAATTTATTTAATATTATAGTTATATGCTTTTGATTTTAGTGAACCAATAATAATAATAATAATATATATAAAATATTGAAAAAAAATATATCATATTAAACATTAACCATAACAAGATTTATTTAAATATTAATTTGTTAGTGTTACAGAAATAGTTATAATGAAATGATTGGGAATATATTTTTTGAATATTGATTTTTTAATAAAACCATAATCGAAACCAGTCATTTATATCATTATTCATATATTTGTGTATATATTTTATTTTTAATTTAATATAAAAATTTTAAAATCATAGCAAAAAGGAAAAAAAATATTAAAATTATTCTAAATTGCTTAAAAATTAAAATTAAGGTTTGATATAAGTTTTTATACTAAAAAAATTTTAAAAGTAATATATATATATATATATATATATATATAGAATAATAATGTAAACTGGCATGTTTATTTTTAACTCCGGGTTATGCTACATGGCTTTAAACTCAGAAATAATATTGATAGATCTGGATTTTAATTTATAATTATAATAAATCAAAATACCAACTTCAACAATCATGATAACGGCATATCCGATCCAAATACCTAATATATTGATTGGATCATTCCACCACAACAACCCTACAATAATGGTGACTTGAGCTAAGATGAATAGAAGGCGGCCAAACCACCAGTGAAGTTGATCGTACCAGGGAACTTTGGTACGATTAGGATCATATAAACGATCAATGACAATTCCGGACAAGATTTGAGCAAGCGTCATGGACATCACAGCTAAGCCCAATTGTTCGTGAAGATTGTTGAAATGTTTCTTAGACTGAACGTAAGCTAGAGCAAAACCTGCGAGCACAAGAGCTGGTGCAACCACAGCCATGAGAGCAACATGGATCCTAAACCACCAAACCCCAAGACCCTTACGAAAAGGCCCTGCCACAACAATACCAACAAATGGAAATAGATTCCATCCAAGGAACATTAAGATGGCATGAATTAAGAAAGGAGTGTCAAAGTAACGTTGTCCATTTGAACGAGAAGTTCCCTTGGTAAAATCTATCCAAAGCTTGCCAAAGTTATTTTCGTGATAGCTTAATTTAGCATTCTGATCTGTTCCTCTAGGTGGTGATTTAGAAAAGGCCCATATCCAATCATTTTGAGAACTGTCAACATTTGCTAAAGTATCAATGTTTGATGACTTGGAGCGTCTTAGTGTGATTTTTGTAGATTTTTCTGTGATTACAATATATGGGAGTGCAAGAGTACTCACATTCTTTGCAGGGGTAGGTGAAGTATGGCCTGTACAAGTACGATCGCTAATGATAATAGAGTTGTCAGGATTTCTCCAAGCAACTATCATGGCCGAGTTTTTCATTTGGTATCCTGATCCAATCGCAACCCACCCAACTTCTTTGTGATTATACTCGAATCCAAACTCAAATTCATTACCTAAATCTTGAATGGTAAAGCATAATTCAGATCTTGGACAACTTTTAATTATTTGGTGATTGCCGGATTGGGATTGAGCAGATTGCTCCGGGTTTAGTCCATGAGCTTGAGAATTTCGAAGGGTTAATACGGTTAATAGATAAATCCAGCGCATCATTGCAATGTTAACTTACTTGGTAAATATAGGAAACGTATCAAGTGTTTAAATACGAATTTATTCAAATATCATTTTAGTTCAGAGTTGATAAGATGAACTCTTATGAAAATGAAATAATGAAATTATAGCATCATTATACCATTTCAAATTAACTTGTTTTTTAAATAATCACCTCAATTTCACTTGATTCTCTATTATCTTAACCACATGGTTATACATTTGATAAATGCACTTAATCAATTTTTCAAAGTTTCTAGAAAATAAATAAATGATAAACTAATATAAATAGTTAAATTCTTGAATATATTATTAAATTTCTCCTGAATATTGTTTAAAATAATGTTTTTTTCATAAACGTTAATGAAAATTTTTATTAAATTTTTAACTATTGATAAATGAAAAGATGACAATGATAACAGCTATTTTAACAATTTTACTAAGTTATAACTTAATTAAATATTTAATTTGATATGAGAAAATTTAATAGTAATTTTATTAATTATAATCACGTAATTTGTTGCTTGATTTGTTAATATTCATAATAGTTAATTAAACTCTTTAAATAATTAGCGAGCACAGCATCAAATCTTTAAGGTAAAATTAATTTACAATATTAACATATTCATTTAGTCTCATTAAGCAATATATCTTTTTTGTGAAATTAATTCAAATTTTATATTTAAAATTTCCCAATTAACTCCTAGATTATTTATTTTCCTCAGACTTTTTATTTTAATATATTAGAATATTTATTAAATGAGTTGCATCCATCCTTGATAAATGAGATAAGATTATCAAGTGTATTTGAATTATATTGATAATATTTTTCAATTCTGCTACAAATAAAAATGATTTCATATTTTTTAATATTGTTTTGTTAATGGATATAATCAAGTCTATCAATGTACACTTTTTAATTCAAATGAATACTTGGCAAATGTCAATCATTTATCAATCATTGGGTATTAATAATCAAAGTTGAATGGATTTTTTAAAAGTTAATACCATACTAATAACACTCCCTCATTCCGTAATTTTTAATTTTTTATTCTGTGGAAAATGATTTAACTGATTTATATAAACTTTACATAATGGACTGAAATAGTATGCAATTAGGAAAGTTTCATTTAATAAATTAATATCATAAAAGGATATTCCAATTTTTAATTATTATATGTTACTGATTAAGTTTAATTAAAAAAATATAACCAATTCAAATATTATTTAAATTTATTCTGGTTAAATTATTTAACAAATATCAGGGTGTTTAATATGTTTGACAAAATTTAAATTTTTGTAATGTTTTCAATTTTTCAATAAAAATATGCAATACTTTTAAAATATCAACCATTAATCATAATTTAAATATTTGTATATTTTCATGTTTCTAGGAGTATTTTTTTTGTTTCATGAATATTACTACTTCAAATAACAAATATTTGTATAACTATATATCACATTTTAACCAAATACTCGAATATAAATATCGCTTGCTTTGGAACTATCGTATTGATGAAAATAAATCAAAATTCCAATGTGTTTTTCTAAAAGATTATATATAGCTCAGAATTTATTAATTTTCAATACTTCAGTTATCGACGATTTATCAACCACTAAATATAAGTTGTATTGAATAACTTGGATTAGCAATAGATAAAAAGTAGCTATGTTCATATAATATATCATTGAAATATGGTTTGAAATTATCAAAATACAATTAAATATTCATTAATTATCTCAAATTTTCGATTTTACTAAATTGTATATACTAGTTAACATATTTATTTATATCACAATTATCAAAGTCGGTGTGAAAGTAACCAAATATTTTATAGAAATACTATATATAATGAAATCCTTTATTTATATTATGTAAATTAATAAATTATAAATTCATACTTAATCAATTAAATGTATTCAATTGTAATTGTTTAAATTTGTCTATATTTAATCAAATCAGATTCTAAAACTTAATCTTGTTTTAATATTTATATTTGATTTGTTGATATTTGGAATTGATTGATGTTTTAAATATACTATGTCAATAAATAACTAGGATATATATGATTCATATATATCAATATATTTAAGTGGAATATATAATAATAACATCTACATTAAATTTCCAATATATTCATTGATGGATATTATTATACTCCATATACATGTATGACGAATATTATAATCAATAATATGAGAACTTGAATTAATGTTAGTTGGTTTTTTGATTGTAAACATAAATGATTTTAAACACAAGTTGGCCGAAATTATATATCGAGTTTTACTTTGTAAAATCAAGTCAATTTTGTAGTGTAAAAATAAATTAGATCATGATTCTAATAAGTGAATAATATAATATTTATAAATATATTAGATAAAATGATAATTTTTATTAATTTATGCTTTATTCACTCCATTTTCAATTTTACATATCAATAAAAAATATTAAAATATTTTTGCCAAAATATATTGAGCATCTTGATAGTTTAAAATGAACGATCAAAGTAACAATAACAAATATCAACTCGTTACTATTGATTTTCGCCCATACGTATATCACAGGATTTAGATATTTTTATTAATAGAAAATTTACTAGAATGAACTTATATTAATTTAATATCTATGTTATATTAGATAAACCTTTCTGCTTAGACTCCTAATAAAATGTCACATTTTTGTCTTATTTCAAATATATATAACAATTTAAGTGTGTCCCAATTATTAGATAAACTAAACTATTCGAATTAATAGCAAAAATATTAAAATCAGCCAAGATCATATCAAATCATTGGAAACAAAATGCGAATTATATCTTGTTTTAATTTTAAAATATTTTATGGTATTTATCTCAGAATAAAAATTTATAAATTATATTATATGCATTCTTAAAATGAAAACATGGACAATGTAACTTTCACAATCATTTAAAAATAAAAAATCAAATATAAAGTTTGAAAATATTTTATATTTATAATACGAAATAATGAAGTATTGGCATGTAATTAAGTTATTTAATATCATAATATCTACCTTTTTATGATTTATCATTATTTATTCTACTTTTTAAACCAATATTGTATATAATTATCAAGTTGAACTTGTATTTAATTAATATATATAATGTAATTGTGACTTAATTAAAGATAGCATCAGCCCATCTTTCAAATTTTAGAGATCTAATATAATAGAATAATATGAATAACTTACTTGAGTATGATTGAATCTTTTGAAAATATTCGTTTATTGGTAATATTTATAATGATTTCAAATTGAATATCTAAATCTACTATTTGTACTTTATACTATATTTTTAAAATCAAATTTAAATATAAATATTAATTTGTAATTTGTGATTTTCAAAAATAAATGGTATAAATTAATAATCATTTAATAGTTAATAATTTTGTTGCAATAATTTTTGTAAACTCTTAACACTTAATATAAAGATTCTTTTTATCAAAAACTAAAATTAAACATTTCATGAAATAAGTAAATTTATTTCCAAATTTTTTTTTTCAAGTATAATTTTCGGTTATCTAAAACAATTATAGATAAATATATTGTACTTTAATGAATATACTAAACATGGGAGATTTTTATTTAATTATATCTATTTTATAATTATTATATAAAATAATTGAAATATGTAATTTGTATTAAATTTATTTTTTAAAATTTGTACTTTTTAAATAAGGTTATAATAATTTAATTGATTTTTAAAACTAAATACAAAAACCATATATTATGACAACAGTAACTCTGGGAGGAAATATACTTTTAGAGCTTAAATTGGGAACCACCAGTGGTAAACGACAGGTTACGACAGACTCAAGGGAAATTGATGGGGTTCACCAAATGAGGTGAAAATGGCTTACTGTAAATTGAGTTCTTGGTGGAAAGTGAATATCTCACGCTCTTCAGGACTCAACACTTTTTTGAGGGTTACGAGAAAAACTTAGAGACTGGATATTTTTGGAATGAAGATAAGAGATGTGTTTATTAGTTTGTTCGTGATAATCTTATATTAACTTTCATTGTTGATTTTTATGGATAGAGATGACTCAGTGACATAAAGTAACACAAACACCAGGTCCAGAAAATGGGTGTTCTCTAATATGACTTCTCGATTCAGTGTGGTATTCGAAGTTTCTTGAGTGATTGACAGGATTATTTCCTGTCAATTACAAAAATTAATGAAAATTTGACAATAAAATTTACAGGTAAGTATATTGCCTTAGTTATTCCATTAAGAATGATGGTGAGTTAAAATAAAACAATTATATACAATAGTACTTTAATAGGCTTAAACTTATATTTTAAAGAGACTTCAAAGAATGTTGATATTAACTATGATATAAAACAATTACAACTTATGTCAAAAATAAAGAAAATAATATCAGAATTTGAAGTTTGAAAACAAAAATAGTTATTGAAAAATTAAGAAACTATGATTTATCTGGTATATATAAGTTTATGATAGTTTTGTGGTTTTTAAGGTGGTTTTTATTGATTTCTGAACTTGGGCTTTTATTACTTACTGCTTCATACTCTTGTTAAAAAATATATAAAGATCTATATTATGTATAACAAGGACAATCATTTTATTAATATAAATTATTTTATGTGACTAATTTTGTATTAGATTATATTGTATATTTGCTTACTCTTGATTATTCTAAATAAAATTACAATTATTTTAAAATAAAATACAAAAAATCAATATATCTAGCCTTATCCAATATAATTTTAACATAGTATATTATTCTTTTTTGTTAATTTTTCAAAATAAAATAATTTTCATATTCATTCATCCGACATCTCAGATATAGTATGTTGCCAATAAAAGATATATAGTTGATTTTTCACCTTTTATTAGTATAGATCTATATTCAGTGATCTATGAATATTCTAAACACAATAATATTCATGCTATAATAGAATAAATAAAATTTGTATACTTGATTATATCCGAAATAAATTTTATGGAGTATATTTGATTTTCTTATGTGCAAATTCAGAATAAACTAATTTAATTTTCTTTTCATCCGACATATCATTCATAATATTTTGCCATGAGATAATATATATAATCTCGTTATATAGCTTCTATAAACTTATATCTAGATTCCAATTTTATTCTGATAAGACTTTATTACTCTAAAATGAATGTGTTCAAACTCAAGTTCATTACTTTTATCATTAGTGCTATTATGTGCAATAGCTTGGATGATTACAATATAAAGCCTGAATGTACAAAAGACTTTCTGCAAAGATATCAAAAACCAGGTGGTACTATCGGCATAACCAAGACACCTGTATTCATTAGAGTTAGAAATGAACATGAGTCCTGGGAAGGATGTAGCAACTGGAAAAGAAGTGATAAGGCAATGTTCGATGTCTATAGACCTGGCGCATGTAGAGCTGTTTTCAATAATCAATATTATAGCCCCAAACTTATTAGTAAGGTTGAAGAAGAAACTGAAGTTGTGTATCAACTGCCTGTTGAAATCAAGGATCAACATCAGATATTTGTAGGATTAGACGCAAGCTGGTATAGACGATTCACTAAAATAAGCTTGCTTAAGACTGTCGACCAGTTATTTGTACCTTTGGATACAATTTGGGCAAATGGTGCAGAAAGATTTGTGCAGTTTGATTTCTTTGACCACTTTACAATCAAAGCACTTGGATTAGATGAGGTCTTTGTGACAAATGATTGTGATGCATCCTCAAAGTTAGGGTTAAAGAAAAATAAGGACAACTGTAACATTACTGGGTTACAAAGTATACAAAAGTCATTGACCATAGATAAACAGTGTGTACAAGTTGTTCATACATTAGTCGAACTTGGAGAAGAAAATGTCAAGGCTTATAAGAGCTGTTTACATTAGAGGGTGATAATAATTTCAAACCTAGAAAAGATATGAGATGTGCACACCTTAGAAGTAAAGATCGTGAAGGCGGCTGTACTAAAGATAGTATATTCATAACTGACAGTGCGTTCACAAATTGCAAGTCGAATTCAGCATTGCAAAGCTTGTCTGACGTTACACCTGATAAGGTTGGAAAAATACTTCTAGATATAGCTGAAACTGGAGTTAGTTTTATTCCATATGCAGGTCAGACAGCAGCATTTGTTGTTGGAGCTTTGAGAAATACTAAAGACTGGAATGATGCAATTAATGCTGTCTTAGCAGATCTTTTGGAAACTGAAAAAGATAAAGAGCCTAAACAAATGGTTAAAGATAGGTTTGTTGAATCTTTGAAAAATTAATCAAAAGAGCATAATATAAATTATTCCAATCAACTTTCAAGATACTTTGCTAAATGGAATTGATTTTGACAAATTATATTATATTTAAATATAGAAACCATATTGATGAAAATTTATATAACAATAAAACCTATTATAGAGAATTTAAAATAACTTAATATATGATCTTTTATTATAATATTTTGATATTATATTCACCTATAATAAATTTAATTATTAATTAATTAATGATATATTTATGTTCATTAATTAAATATAATAATAAGTTATTTAATTATACTTTATTATTTATTAAATTATAATAATTAGAATAATATATTAGTGAATTTTAATTTCTAATTTTTATTAATTATTTATTTAATTAAGCTATTTAATTAAAATTTAATAACTTTTCTAAAATCTTTATTTTGAATCTTATTTGATAAGTTTTATATGGCTAAATATATTAAGATTTATTTTCTATAATATTACCTTAGATTTGAAAAAATAAGATATCTTTTAATTTCTGATATTTCAAATTATTTACTGGTTTTAAATAATGAAATATATACAAAACAAATAAGAGAATATATAGTTTTAATTATATATAAAATAGCTTTTTTAACTAGAAAATTAATTTTTTAAAATTTGTATTTTAATTTAATTATATTTAAACTATAAGCATAATAACAAAAGGTTACTGATATAATATAAAGAAAGATTTAATATATGAGTAGTATAGCATAAAATATAATAATACAATATAGAATATAGTATGAAAATATAAACAAAGTTTAATTAAGCTTTGAACTGGGATAAGTCACTGATATATTAGAATTTATATTAGATAATATTAATATATTATAATATTAATAAATTATAATTTCAATTTTAAAAATATTATAAAAAATATGAAATAATAAGAATTGAAAAAGAAAAAAAGAATTAAGTTTATTAAATAATTTAATATTATTTATATAATTAATTTAATTATATAAATATAAATTAGTTATATAATTTATAATTAATTGAATTATATAAGAATATACACTAACTTATAAAAGTAAGTTATAAAATCAAAATTACTTATATATTTACTTATATCTTAAAAAATTCTTAATTAAATAAATTTAAATTAAAATATATAATTTACCTCTATTAGTTAATTATAATTAACTATATTTGATTATATTTTATTAATTATTGGTTAATATATCAAAACCTAAAATCTAACTAAAGTGAGTTATAAATTTATAAAATAATATATTAAAAGGGTATAAAAAACAATATATATATATATTTTCTTTTTCTTTTGTTATATTATATATATTATAAAACTATTAAGCTAATATTTTAAAATTAATATTATAATGCTTAAATCTCTCTTTAAAAAAGTATATTTATATATTAAACAGCTTCATAATAAAAATAAATCAACTTATAAGATAGTTAAAATTATTAATACTAGTTAATCTATTATAATTAGGGTTATTAAGAATAATATTAAAGAAACACTTAAATTAAAACTTAAGTATATTAAAATTATAAATAAATAAAATGAAAAATATATTTATAGATTAGTTAATATAAGTAAATATAATACTATTATAGAAGTATAATAAAAATTATAAAACTATATAAGAATATTAATTAATACTAATATTATTATATATATTTTAAAATAGATATTATTTATATTTTAAGAAAAAATACCCCAAATTAAAAAAATCTTATCATGAAGTTAAGTAAGAGTTTAAGTATTAATGCTAAAGTTAAACTAAAATTAACTAGAGTAAAGCTATTTAATCTAATAAAATAAAGATATATTTTAATAGATTTAATAGAATAATTAAATGTTTCAAAAAAGATAAAAAATTATTTTATAATTATTATATTATTATAGCCTAAAAATATAATGATGGGTTAATTATAGTTTAGGGATATATATATTATCTTTAAGTATAAAATATCTTTATAAAGTTAATAAAAGAATTAATATTAAAATATACTAAAGTATTTTAAATAATAAATTGAAAAAAACTATTGAGTAATATAAGTTAAATAAATCAAATATTATTTTCTAATAAGATAATGCTTTTTGTTGAACTATAAATTCTATTATTAAATAGCTTAAAAATAAAAAAATAATAATTATAAAATAACCTCTTTAATTTTTTAATCTTAACCTAATTGAATATTTTTAGGATCATTCAAAAAAATTAATTAAAACTTTCCCCCTAGTAAAAAATTTAAATTAATCTGAAAAGTATATTTAAAAAGCTTAGAATAATATTAATTTTGTTTAATATAAAAAGCTAGTTGATTTTATACCTTACAAACTTAAAAAAGTTAAAAAAGTAAATGGTAAATATACTAGATATTAATTTTTCTATTAATATTAAAACCCACAAATTTATAATTTATTTTTAATATATTTCTAGTTTTAATATATCAATTAATAATTAATTAAATTTAACTTTATATATTATATTATAAATAAAAGATGTATATTGATTACATAATTTAATATAAGTTTATTTAAATAAGAATTAATTAAGATATTAATAGAAATATTTATATTTTTGATGGAGAATAATCCTGTCAATTACTCAAGAAACTCCAATTACTGCAGGATTTGAGAAGTCACATTAGAGATATCACACCCTATGAACTAGTTGATCCTATTACTTTCTGCCTGTAAGTCATTCATGTCCACAAAAATCAACAATGGAACCTAATATAAGATTATCACAAGCAAACTAATAAACACATCTTCTATCTTCATTTTCAAAAGTATATTGTCTCTAAGTTTTTCTTGTAACTCTCACAAAAGTGTTGAGTTGTGACAAGTGTGAGATATTTACTTTATTCAAAGAACCAAATTTGTAACAAGTCATTTTCACCTACTTTGGTGAACCCCAATAATTTCCCTTAATTACATGGTAATTTATTGTTTACCACTGGCAATTCCCTGTTTAAGCTTGTAAAACCCATTGTTGTCAGTGTTAACACCCAATATTTTTAATTTTATGACTTATTTTTATAGGATAGTATATATAAAAATTTAAAGAATTAGTCTTTTAACTCAAATTAATTAATAATCATCAAATGTTTTTTTATTTTTAATATTAATAAAGCTTAATTATAACTTTTTAAAAATATTTTAAATTTATTAATAGCATTTGATAATAAAATATTATACTAATTAATTATTTATTATTAGGTAAATTATATTAAAATCAAAAAAGAAATTATCTAGAGCTTATTAAAATTTAGAAAACTAACTTTAACTATTACTCTTTTAGTTATTAATCAAGCTAAAATATATATTGAAATTATTATTTTATTTTAATAAAAAAATTTATCAAAATATTTTAATATTATATATATAAATATTCTATATATATTGATATTTAAATTTAATTTAATTATTAAAAATATAAAATAAGTACTTTATAATTTAACTGATGCTTAAATAAAGTTAAAGTAAGTATTATTAAATAAAATTAATTAAATTATAATTAAAGATGGAAGTTATTATAATAAATTATTATAGTTAATAAATCTTAAATCCTTTTATATAATCTTTTACTAATAAATAAATCAAATTTTAAATTATACCAATTTAATTTTTATATATATATTTTTAAATAAATATTTTATTTTTTTAATAAAAATTAATTATTATAATATATTTCAATAATAAATATTTTTTATTTTATTCTTAAATAAAATCTAATTAATATTAAATATTTTATTTTTTTTAAAATTAAACTATTTTTAATTTATATTATTAATAAAATTTAAAAGCATATTATTTTATATAATAATTATTAAATACATAAAGTTAAAATTAATTATAAAAAACTACCACATCTAATAAATTTCTTAAATCATAACTAATATGACTATAATTATATTAAGTAATTAAAAAACTAGGCAACAAGAAAAAAATACCTACAGATAAATTTAATTTGTTTGTAAAATATTAAATTTTAGTTTTTAATAAAAAGAACTGTTTTTTAAATATTAGAAGCTTGTTAAAAGTATAGCAAAAAGTTATTAATATTCAAAGAAATTATTAATTTTATACTATATATTTATTTTTATATATTATATATTAAAATATTTTTTTAATTGCAAAGAATTCCTATTATTTAAATTACAGAGAAATATTAAAATAACATTGAAATAATTATGATTTGTGAAATATTATTTGGTTTAAAAGTGCAAATTTACTTTTTATACAACTAGATATCAGCTCATATTAATCAACAAAACCTTTTGAATATTATTTGTAATTCCTACCATTTGAACCATTTTAATAATGTTTGTTCTTCAACCCTCCATTCTCTGATTCACAACTCCAATACTAAATTAATCATAGCATAGAGAGTAAAAGTCAATTGAACCGATTTACAGTTATCATGTTATAATTGCCCCATCCTTACTAGTCTAAATAATAAATATATTCCAACTCACAATCATAAATATCAACAGTTATCGACAGTTTAAAAAAATCTCAAAATACTTCATTAATCCAGTACGTTTAAATAGTATAATTAATCCACTAATATCAAACAACACCATAACCAATTTAAGATTTATTTAGTTTCAGTAAGATCTATTTAAAAGTTGCTGAAAATTAGATCATAATATAATGTTATATATTGATATTTTTAATTATATCAAGGAAATATAGTTGGATTATAGTTATTTCATAAATTTTCAATATTAGTAAATTTTTAATTAATGATAATTTCATACAATTATTCAATTTATATACTCTAATTAATTTTATAATTTTAATTCTATTATTGACAAGAATTATTGCAAATTAATATGAGTAGTCATTTATGAACATAATTAGCTTAAATTAGATTTTATTAAAAGTTATTTAATTTTTGAAATTTGCATTGTTTCAATAGATTAATATATTTGGATAAAAAATCTGATAAAAGTAATTGTTTTATAAATACCTTTAATAGCCATAATTTGAAATATTAACAAAGGTAGTTTATATGGTTTTGAATTTAAAAAATATTACTTAATTTATAATTTTTTTGAATTGATTTAACACATGGTTTAATTAGATTATAGTGTTAGTTCAAATATAGTAAAAAATGGAATGATCTTATGAGAGTTAATTAGATCAAAAATATTTCAATTATTATCCGTAATAATATGTTAAATTTGAATAATATATTAGCAATTAATTTTTTTCCTTAAACAACCTGAACCAAAAAAAACCGCATTTCGTTAGATTGATTAGTTATATTCAAATTAAAAAATCTAACCAATATTTGAGTAAAGGGGGTTAATTGGATAGATTATTATTAATTTTTAATTATTATTGATCTAAAATCCTATCCAAAGTTCATATTACATCTATCAATTGAAGTTGTGTTTGAATAGTTTAATTCAGAAATCTAATAAGTCTGTCCTTTCACATTTAAAATTTATTAAGAATGTACATATATCTACATTTATTTTATTGAATCAGTGTCATTCATTGTTCAATCAATTCAACAATTCTCTTAGCTTATATTTATATCCAATAGACACCAAATTAAATATATTGATCCAGATATTTCATTAATTTTAATATTCAAAGTAGTCGATCTCAAAAATTTAATTATTTATATAAAATTTCGATAATAATAATTATGACAACCATTTAATACCTTGGTTCAGCATCAAGAGCATGAGTATTCACGATTGTCAATGAAAAAAACTTGCTACAGTAATTTTGGAAGAATAATGACCGAACATGTGAATTTATACGATTTTGATCCATATATTTATTTTCTTCAATAAGTTTTCCAAATTTGGAAAAGTTAGTCTATATAATCGCTGAATTTCCCACACGTGAACTTCTCAATAACTTTTTATTAATTAATTCAAAATTGAAGTGTGACTGCTGATGAGAAACTTTGGATCAAATTTCCTTAGATTTACTAAATCAAATGAATAAATTGAAGCATTTTTACTTATACAACTATTACAATGATCTAAAATTACCTCACACATGTTTGAGTACCCTTCAATACCTGAGTAAATCACGTATTGAATTCAACACTGTGACTGGGAATTGTCCATACTCCAAATCGATATATTCACACAGTCCCAATATCGGAAATTTGACTATCGAATGATAGAAGTCATATTCATCTGCAATGGCATGCATTCTATCACATTTCTTAAACTTCAAAACTCTCATTCTATTAGACTCTCATCAATATGCCCATCCAATTCTTTTATTCTTAAATAATTACACAATGAAATATCTTAATTTTGTAATTTTGATTTGTTTATATTTTATTTATTTCAAATTAAAAATTGGTTAACGCTCAAACTCAATATTGTCAAATTATATAATTTTAATTGAGATAATTAATATTGAAAATTAAAACATATAAAAAAATTGGGATTTTGAAGGATAAAAATATTAATTATGAAATACATCTATTTATTAATGATAATAAATTTGAGTTCTATTCTTTATCAAACATGACAATAGTTGTATAATATACAGAAGGGATGAAGTTTTAGAGCTTAATATAAAATACAAAAAAAATAATATTTTATTAAAATTGATTTTTTCAAAATCCCATAATAAATTTTTAATAATCAAAATAAATTTAATTTAATCGAAATACAATTTATTCTTTCAATTTACTCAAAAATGAATTTATATCAATCCTCAAATTATAACACTTCAGACTGGATTATAATTTTCAAATTGAAAGAACTCAATGAATATTTCTCTAGGCAAGACTACATTAAACTGAGTTGTCTATCTATATTATTTCGCAACTTGTACAAATCTAAGATATTGTCAAAATTAGTTATTAGTGGTAAATTGTTAGAACAACTAGGTGATTCTCATAAAAATGGTAAAATAGATGATTTGATTAGTAAGATTGATACGTTTCTAGAGCCTGTTTCGTCATTAGTTAAAGAACTTTACATCTCAAAAATTAACTTTTCAATATATTATTCAATTATAATGTATCATTTTGCACATATCAACATGTTAGGTCTATTTGAAATTGAAATAGACATTGCTCACTTGCTTAACTTAATGAAAACACTAACACGTTTGGAAGTACTCAAGTTTATCTCCTCTACAATTGCTATTAATTGGGAATTCAACCCAGACGAAAATCAATTACGATTTCCTTCCAGTTTGAAACGATTGAGACTTGCTAACTTGAATTTGAAAACGACATTCGCCAGCGGGAATTCACTAGCTTTAAGACAAAATCGAATATTGGCGGATTTCGATCCAATATTGCAAAGTTCTAAGCAACCATATAACAATCTCAAGAGTTTGGAATATTATTCATATACCCAAAGTCGTGCCAGATTGAATAATTATTTGTTGAATAATCCTCAATTGGAATTATTGGAACTAGGTGGCGAAACTTTAGACCAAACTACGTTCGGTCTGTTGTCACAATTGAACCAATTGAAGACACTCAAAATTTTCAACGCTAACAGACTCAAATTATCTAACATTGAGTTATCACCTTATCACCAAATTAGGATATTGAGTATCTTTGACATATCAGAATTTAACTGGACCTCTTTAGAATTATTGTGCCGTCACTGTCCCAACACCGTCAACCTGACCATTCCTTATCACCCAAAGAATTCTAAAGAACTCACCAGTACCTTGAACAGTTTCCAATCACTAAAAACACTAAATTTGATAGATTCTGACAAATATAATAATTCTTTTGGTTTACCCAAAATGAATCATACCATTATGAGATTAAAATTAATCGATTTTAATCTCTTCAAATTAGATTTATCAGTATTTGAAAATTGGTCATCTTTAAAACATATATCAATTGATATAGTGAGAGTATATCATATCTATCACCAATATATACACAACCATTTTATTAAGTTTAAAGATTGGCAATATATTATATACCCTGAAAGTATTGGATTTTTTAAAATTAAATAAAATAATTTTAAGAAGATTAAATATTATAATAATAAATATTATTTTATATAAAATTTATAATTATTATTATTATTATTATTATTATTATAAAAATAAAATAATATAAAAAAAATAATTATTATTAATTTATATTTACTGAATTTAATATTTATAATATTCAAAATTAATAGATTTAAATTAATTAAAATTCAATTTTTTTATTGATTATAAAT
>JNEM01014702.1:0-32681 GCA_000697335.1 Conidiobolus incongruus B7586 | reverse complement strand
TAAAATTTTTTATAAGTTTAAGTTTATATATCTTATAAATATTATAAAAAATAATTTTTTTAAATTATATTAAAAATACTAATTAAAAATAGTTTTATTTAAAAAAGTAATATAAAACTTATTATTAATTTATTTTCCTTTAAAAATTAAATAAAAGTAGCATATACAATTATAATTTATTAAAATAATTAACATTTGTTTATTAATAGAATATTTATTTAAAGGGATTTATAAAAGGGGTTAATTTAACTTAATTTAATTTTTTGATTTATATTTTAATAAAAAATTATATATAAAGATTTAAAATTCATTAATTGTAATTATTCATTATAAAAACTTAAATTTCTAGTAATATTTTAATAAATTTTGTTTAATAATAACTATTTTAATTTTTTTTAAGTTTTAGTTATTATAAGGTATTTATTTTATACTTTGATTTATTAATTCAAGTTTAAGTTTTAATATATAAAATATATTTATAAAACAAATATTGAAATATTTAGATAATTTTTAATTAAAATAAGAAAATATTTTGAATATATTTTTTCATTTGATTAATTATTAAAAGAATAATGGCTAAAGTTAATCTTTTAAATTTTAATAAGTTTTAAATAATTTCTCTCTTAACTTTGAACTAACTTACCTAATAGTAAATAGTTAATTTAAATAATACTTTATTATTAAAAACTTTTATTAATTTTAAATCATTTTAAAGGGTTTATAATTAAGTTTTATTAATATTAAAATAAAAAACTTTTTATAGTTATTATTTAATTTAAGCATAATTAAATTAAACAACCAATTTTAAAAAATTAATCTTTTAATCAAAAAAATTATAATATATATATATATATATATAATTTAAAAATACATAATTTCTTATTTATTTTATAATAATTTATTTATTTAAAACTGATATATGTTTAAAAAATCAGAAATTAAAAAATTTCCCATTACTTCAAATTCATGTTAATAATATTATCCAATAATAAACTTGTAAACTTTCCCATATTGTTTGAATGTTTTATTTAAGTTCAGAAATGTCTGATTTGTATTCAATTGAAATAAACTGGAACTGTTAAAAATTTGTAACAATATTGAGGGTATAAAAAATATGTGTTTCACTTGATTATTAGAATATAACAAGGATAATGAATCAAGAAAATAAAATAAATAAATTAAAAGATAATATTGAAGAATAATAGGGAGGAGAAAAAATTGTAATTTGAACAATTCAAAAAAATAAATTTGTTGAATTAGGGAAATAGAATAAATAATGGTGGTTTAGTAGATTTGCCACCTGCCACGCGATAGACCGGGGTTCTATTCCCCGCCATTACACTTTTATCTTTTTCATCATTGTAAAATACTTTTTATCAATTTATCGCTAGCCTCTAAATTAATAATCTTTCCAATTCTTTTAGCCTAATATTTTTCCAAATTGATACAAAAAGGAGTTAATGTACTGACGAGGAGTTGGTAGTGAAACTAACTTGAAATTATAGACAATATAATCAATATTATAATTAATTCAACGACTTTATTCATCCAAAATTACTATAAACGTATGAACACTTATTAATAAATTGTATATTTGGTAATTTGTGATAATATATTTTAAACCATTATTTATATAATTATTAAAATTTTTAGCCTAATTTTTAATTGAAATATCATACCAATATAGGATTATGCTAATATTCAATAATATATATATATATATATAACAAAATATAGCAAATAACATTAAACTACCCATTATTTCTATTTATTAATTTCTATAAATTTCCATGTTAACAAAATGGAGAGAGAAAAATTAATTTAAATTTTATTAATATAAAATTTTAAAATATGTAATAATGAATCTTTTAATATAATATGACTTCGGAATAATCAATTTTTTTAATTTATCTTCGATTTTAAAATTCCACAAAGAAAAAGTACCCCAATTGTTAATCCTATAATACACAATTAGCTCACTTAAACACATGTGTATATTATTGTTTCATTTATTCTAAGTTTTAGGAGTGTTGAATAGAGACCTCTTAAAAACTGACGAGATGCAAGTAGAATGAACCAATTGGAAGTGATGAATTAGAGTAATATTCAGGAACATTGGTCGGTACCCACATATTCAGTTTAAGGATTTTAAATTTGATGAACTCCTAAAACTTTAAATTCCTCTAATTCAAAGGTTTATAAACAACATGAATCTTTCATTTTAATTTGATTTTTATTGTCTTTTTTATGTTATCTATATATTTTTTTCTATTTTAAATTGGATTAATTGTTAAAAATATTTTAATTGTATTATAGTTAATTATATTATTATTAAGTTTGAAAAATATTCAATTGTTCTATTTTCTTATATTTAACAATATTATTAATTTAAAATGATATTCAGAATTTTCAGTATAATATTATTTTATATACTGTTTGTATACTGTGATGATATCATTTATGATGGTAATCAATAGTCTTAATAATATTAATATTGTTAAATATATTCACTGATGTTTAGATCGCAGAGTTTGTATGGATTCGGTATCGAGCTGTGTAGAAGTTGAATCCCAACCAAATCAGCTGGAATTCACTGTTTATGGCCCTCATGATGTTGGGTAATTGGTGTTATTAAATTTTGGAGATTTCATTCAATTAATCTTGTTTATAGTTATCTAGCAGTAGGTATCAAGCGTAGTGAAATTAAAAATGAAGACAGTGTATTTGTAGGTATTTGATATTAGTGAGTAAATATACAATATCTGATGTTTTTGAAAATATAGATTACATGGTTCGATTCTTCTGGAATGCCAAATGTTGTAGAAATGCTTGGTTATAATTTTACTAATCCTGATCTAGTGAATGATACTGATATTTCGCTGATAATGAGCCAGTCCAAATTGCTGAATGATCGCAAAGTCATTTCTTTTACACACCCATTAGAAGATGTGAGCCATGACGAGCTGCCTTTCCAAATTATCAATAATTCACTCACACTGACTCTTGCATACTCCAAAGAGGTGCCAAAAACGAGAAATAAGTACAGACTTTCGTTTCCAAAATATGATATCATATCTACCACCCACGTGCCACTTCTAGGTAAACCAGCGACATCGCCTGTAGTGTATACAACAGGTATTATCCTTGCTCATGCTATTACCATGATGCTGGGCTGGATGTTGTTCCCAGCGCTTGGTATTTATGCTGCTAGATATTTGAAGCGATTGATGGATGTGTGGTGGTTCTATCTCCACATATTATTCATGATGGTTGCTGGAATGTTGATAGTGTTTGGCTTTAGCATTCTTGCAATCACAGGCCCTTTCATGTGGAAGATTTCAACACATGGTCTTATGGGATGCATTGTTGGTGGACTGTTTGTATTTAATTTCTTTTTGGGAATTCTCATTGATCGATTGTGGGATCCGGATCGTTTGACAGTCCCTATTCAAGACAAAATTCACTGGTGGATTGGACGAGTTGTGCCCATACTTGGGATAATTAACATTGGATTAGGTATCTTCCAACTCTCTTCAGATGTCAATAGACTTCCATGGCTCATAAGCTTTGTAGTGTTGATCATTTTCAACATTCTTCTATTCTTTTTAAATCCCATATACTCGGGTATAAAGTCTGGAATTCGGTCACTTAGGCAAAATATGAAGCCGAATGGAAATGGAGAGAGCAACATAGATGAAAGCAGCGAAAATGGGGAGGTTGAATCAGGAATTCAGGTGGATTATGATGTTGAAGGTAAAAAATGGGAGCATTTTTAATCATTTAACCATAATCAACTAGTAAAAATAATATCTAATAAATTACTCCTAGTTTTAAAATTATATACTTATTTATGTTTGTATATTAATATATTTTTGATTAAGAATTCTAATTGAAAGTAATTTAGAGCTAACAAATCTAAGCAAGCACAGTTCATGATATTATTTTTAATGATTTATGAATTAATAATAGATCCTGGAATATCTTTTTCATTTAAACAAACTAAAATAGCACAGATTTTGTGAGAAAATATAATTTAGTTTATAGATTTAAATTGTTGACAACATTTATTAAAATTAAGCTTTAAAAATTAAATAATTGAGTATTCTATAAGTTTCTCTTCTAACAAATTATTTCTTATCTTTGGTAAAATTAGACTTCATAAACATTCTGAAATGATCCATGATTCCGCTCACAGACATTGCTGGACGGACATCGAGATAAAAGGTGGGCATTTCCGGTGCCAAAGGATTTGGCCTGCCACTGTAGAAATCAATGACATAGGTCACTTGCTGACCACAGCGATCTACTACCCAGTCGTGACGATCAAAGGGTAATTTGTAACTAATTTATTTGTTAGTGATATTGTATATAAATATTTGTATTATCATACCCCATCATTTGCTTCACACGAGCTTTGGGTGTGATATCCTGAGGTCTGCCTTGGAATCTTACAAGCTTAGGATTCAAGCATTGACTAAAATAAAATAAGATCTGTTATATTATTATACTAAAATTTGATAATTGATATTACTGTTGATGAAGAGCTTCCCATTCCAAAATTTTAGCCCAGGCCATTTCGTTAACTGCATTGTGGATTGGTACAACAACTCCCATATCACCTTCTCTAGGATTCCAGTCCTTGCGTTTCATTGCATTGAAGAACATTTGTTCTGATGGATATATCCAGTTACCTTTATCAGCTCTGGGAATACTGCTTACCTCTCGTTCTTGACTCAGGGGGATTTTTTGATCTGGGTGGGGATTTTGTACAGCATCTGCTGAGTACATCAAATTATCAGGATTGAGATGGCTTGAATCGTGGTTATTGTTTTTAGCAATTGGGTGAGTAAATAATTTTTTAGTTTCTTCACTATGGTGGTCAATGGGGCATTTCTTTTCAGTTTGTTCAGTACTTTTATTAGTTTTACTCTGTGATATTTCCATCCACTTAGCTCTGGACTGGTGATCTACGGGACATTTATCAATATTGGAAGAATTATCGGAGCTCATTGGGTGATTTTTATTTGTTATTTATATTAAGCCTAGGAAGTTTGGTTGAAATTAGTATTTTAATAAGAACTGCTATATTATTATGGGATAATTAGTATACTTAAATTTCATTGATTAGATATTCCGTAAAATGTAAGATATGTGAAAAACTTAATCTATATATAGAGAAATTCAAATAATCCGCAAACAGTTTAATATATATATATATATATATATATATATATAAACACTGAAAAATATATTTGGTAAAAATATGAAAATGCTACTCGACTACACAATTTCCTTAGATTTACCCTTAAAATTATTTTATATCAAACCATAAATCCCACAACACTATCTATAGAAATTCAAATCAAACTAAAATATGATTACACGAGTTTTAGTAATAGTATTCATTTAATATAAATATTCATCTATTTCTATCCAATTGCTGCTCATAAACAGTCAATTCATTTCAAAACTAAACCATCAAATATTATATAAAATTAATTTCATTCAATTAATTATTAATATATAATGATACTTATATTCACTTTCATAACTTTCATATTGCTAGCACTATCCAACTTATCAGCACAATCAGCAAATTCAAACAACATCCAATATAATCGACGTGGAGATAATGGAGAAATAACAAGAAAAGAAATGCCCTTAGCTACTTCAGGTACTTCCAAAACGCTAGAAACACAAGAAAAAGTTAAAGCCTTTTACTTGTGTGTAATCGACAATAAAAAACCTCAGTTGGGAAATTGGAAGAAAACTATTCAAAGTTTAAAGGGACGATTTTCCAACAAAAATCCCTATCCTTTTATAATATTAAGTGAAAAGGAATTGGATAAGGATGATAAAAAGGAATTTGAAACGATTACTGATAATAATGTCAAATTTGGTTTGTTCGATAAAGATTATCAATTACCTAAATTTATCGACATCAAGAAAGTTGGTATGAATTTGGCTGAACTTAAAATTAACGTTGGCAAAAATGGCGATGATATTAAGGTTCACCAGTTGAATAGGTAAGTGAACATTTATCACAATAATTAATATACTGACTGTTATTTTTAGATATAAGGCTGGATTTATTTTCAATCACGAACTCATCAAAGATTACGACTATTATATGAGATTAGAGCCCGATGGTGAATTCTTGTGTGATTTCGATGAAGATCCATTCTTGACCCTGAAACAAAGGGATTTTGATTATGGTTTTATTCAAACCACCGTCCTTGATGATCGTAAAATGTTATCTCTTTGGGATACCATTAACAGATATTTGGAACAGGAAGAAGTTAAAAGTTATATCCCCCAAAATAGCTCATCCTTTTTCGTTACTAAAGATGAGGGTAAAAATTTCAATTTTTGCTCTTTCCGTAAAGAAGTGGATTTGGGTAAAGTTAATCTATTCCAAACCGATAACTTCAAAAAGTACTTTGAATTTTTAGATAGAGAAAATGGCTTCTTTGACGAGATGTGGGATGATGCCAGTATTCAATCTACTTATGTTGCTTTATTTGTTCCTCAGCCTAAGATTCATTGGTTTGGAGGAGACATGGGCTATCAGATTGGAGATAGAATCACCTGCCCCCCTGACGATAAGGTTAAGATCAGATGCCACTGCGATGCTGGTCTTAATAACGACTATGGAAGCTGCTTCAATTGGATTGAAATGCCCAAGAGAGGTTAACTTTGATAATTCATAAATATATAAAATACTAAAATATAATTGAAACTTAAAATATATCATTTATTTTAACATATTCTTATTTAGTAAACATCATATATAAAATATAATCAACTAGAACAATCATCAAGAAAACATTTAAAATATTTAAAATAATTTTATAAATAATAAAGAGTACTTTTAATGATATTTTAATAAAGTTAATAAAATGTATTTTGTTAGAAATAAATGTATTTGAGTGAGATAAGTTAGCATAATAGAATATGGATTCATTAAGAATTGGTAGAATTAATTCATTTATCACTTGAACTAGATTTAACAGTAGTACCACTCAATGCAGCGTCAATACTGGCTATAATGCTAGCGGGATCATTATTACTGCTTTGCCCAAGAGTATCTGGAGTGCTTGATACAGGCGTTTGTGGTTGACTGGGACTTGAGAAATTAAAAAGATTAGCTACCGAAGGCCTGCGAAACCCAAACTTGAGGAATGATGAGTTAGAGCGATTCTTCTTAGGAGGTAGAGGTGAGATAGCATCTTCAAGATTTAAAGGAGCTGAAGAATTAACTGATGATCGATTTGACACGTCCTGCATGTAAGAAAAGTTTTGACTTGCTGTTTCAGAGTTCGTCCGGATGGAGGCTGCAGAACTCTTCACTGGAGTTGTGGTGGAAGTGCTGGAGGGTGCTGGTAGAGGACATGGATATTGGAAGTTGGGTGGCATATAGCGAATAATTTCTTCTCTAAACTGCTCAGGATAATTTTGCCAAAAGTCCATATCATTCACAAGGTGTCGACGCTCTTGAATCATAAGGGATAGACTCCTTAATTTTAGACCATTACGAGCTGCCATTGAAGAATAACGGAAGATCGCAGGAGCATTCTTAATATCAAGACAACGGTGAAGACGTGCCGCAACAAGTGAATATAAATGATCGACAGAGTAATAGTGGGCGAATACAAGAAGACGACCAAGTTGATCAATGTCATCCATCATTTCAGGATCTAGAGCATTGGTGTATAAGTATCGAACAAATGCTTGAACTACTCGATATGATTCTTGTAAGTAGAGAGTATTGGGAGGCCCTTGTAGTCTGTTATCTCTGTCTTTACTCTGTGTGTGTACTAAAAATACATCAAATGACGGCCATCTAGATCTCAAAAAGGCAGAATTGATATGAATTCGAAAGTCATCTTTCGTCAATAATGAAAAATTGGAAAATCGGGGCTCATACATCATCATCAAACCTAATTCCTGGGCCTGGTCATCACTACAAAATTCTGGTTCTCTATAAATATTGAAGGATTCCAAATCCACAATGCTGATGTTGGTAAAGTTAATTCTGCGCTGATTATAATCTTGAACGAGGTCGCGATCACGATGTCCAAATACAATGAATCGATTGCGTAGGGGATCTAGAATACCGCGATTCCAAGATCCTCGGGCAAATGAACTACCGGTATCGATGCGGCGCCATTCAAGAGTATCCATGTTGAGTGACCAAAGATTGTAGGATTGTGTATTGTTACTAAGATAAGTACCCGATATCACCATTTGATTATTAATAATATAACCTTCAGGGAATCTTAAACCAGGTGGAAGGTCGCGGCTGTTGGTAGATAAAGAATGTTCTTGGATTTCAAAATGAGTGTCTGATAAAAAGTCTGATTGAATAGTGATGAATTCTCTATTCACATCGCTAAATCTGGAGTTTGAAAATATTTTTATAGTAGGTTCAGCTCCCCTTAAAACACTTAGAGTTGATCTATAAGCACCAAAACTGTTGGTAATAGCGTGTGAAAATTGTATTTGCTTAGTAGTAAGATTGAACACCTGAACATCGAGTAAATACTCATTATTGAGGTCCTGACCGCCAACAATTACCAACTTATCTTCGATAACACAAGTCAAGTGGGCATATCTAGCGGGAATTAATTCTAAATCAAGGTTAATAATTTCCCAGGTTTTACTCTTCAAATCTAGAATGCAAATATCGTTGAAAATAGATACAGAAGCAGTATCACCAGAACCTTGGTAACCTTGACCACCAGTAACAATAAAGTAATCGTCTTTGTAGACGCAAGATGAATGGAAATATCTGGGAGGAGGAAGATTTTCTCCTGCATATGTTACTTGTTCCCAGATCATAGTAGTTAAATCGAATACATAAAGGTCGTTGGTGACAGTTCGAGAATTCATCTGTCTACCTCCAAAAACATAAATCTTATTACCATTAGATGCTATACTTGGACCAACTCTTGCAGATGGGACATTTCCCAAAGTGAGAGAAGTAGAGACTGTAGCTTCAGAAAATAAAGCGACTGTCATTTCTGTATTTATGGCTAGTAGTAAGGTTAATCAGTGTTAGATAGTTGGGATTAAATGAATATAATAAATAATGAGTTTATCAAGTATGTGTAATAAAGTGGAAAGGTATTGAATTGTAACAATGCTAAAAATCACTCTAGTGAATAAATAATTATGGGTAATTGGGGAAGAATATGAGGAATGGATAATCAAAACAAACTTTAAATCCTTTCAATGAATATATCCTCAGCTTGTATTATTTAATTGCCTTTAGTTTAAACTAATAGCCAATAGGCGAACAGGTTCAAAATATTGTTTTTCCAGTTTCTTGAATATAAAATAAATCGGATTTTATCAATTTTATTCTATCCATTTTGAATATCTGTCAAATATGGAAATTATTCACTTTCTATCAACTCAATTTTTCTCACTCATTTCTCCTCTCTGTTTGTGTATTAATATTTTCTAATGCTAAATGATATTATAACTTTTATTCGTATTTTAAATTTCTAAATAAAGGAAAATTTGTCATTGGATATGTATATATATATTAAAATTAAAATTATATATGAATAAAGAACAATTATTAAAATAAATTAATTCTATACAATAAATGTATCAATGAGTAGATTAATAAAAGATATAAAATAAAATTATGTTAATAAAAATAAAATAACTATAAAAAATTGACAATTGATATGGAATCACTAATGATACAATCAATTTGAATTGAATGGGTCTGAGGATTTATTAAATGAGTCAAAATTTCAACCTTGTACCATACTCATTTTTCCCAAACCTTCATAACCACTAAATTGAATGCCAAATTGAACGCCTAAAAGCACTATATTATATGCTACTACAAATTTGAATCAATACTATTGGATTAAATATTTAGATATTTTGACATTGTATAATCTAAGAATTATAAAAGTGAATAAAATGATAATTTGCTTGAAATTTTCAATTTCAATAAGTAATTCTGATAATTTATAGTTGAAATCAACATTCAAGTCACTTGATAAGCTATCATAAACAAAGTTAGATATGATATCATATTATTGTGATCAATTTAAAGTGTAAAAATGTAATTTGCATAAATTTTATTATTATCATACAATTAAATATATATTTGATAAATATTCAATTCAGTAACAATTAAAATATTATAGATATAATGTTCACTAAAATATAACAACCTTTCGAGTTTTATATTTATTTATCCATATATCAATATGATTTCTTTTAAGTTTTTTAGTCACCTTGATAATATTTTGAAGTTTATTTAAAATGCTGATATATTTGTTAAACAATAGGTCAAATGCAAGATTGAATTAATATGTACTTTTTCTTTTAGTTATGCACAAAATCCCAATTTGTCCGCTAAACCAGAATTTAATTTAAAATAGCCTTATAAAAATATTAATATATTATACAAGATAGATACAATTAGTAATATATTTTAAGCATCAATTAAAAAAAATTAATATAATGTTAAATAAAAACATTTATTTATTAAATTTTGGATTTAAAAAAATTGACAAATCAAAAATACTTTTAAAATCCTGTCAAATATATTTATCAGAAAAATATTACTTAGAAAAATTTCCATATATAACACTTTGATATTTTTAGATCGGGAAAGTTAAAAAGTTCTTAGTTGTTATTAGGAGTTTTGATTTGGAATATGTTAAAATGGTAAATTTGAATGAATAGTTGTGTTCATTTTCTCATTTATTTTTTGAATATAAATATATTGCAGGATCTAGATTTGGTATAAACAATGTAAGTTTTTGTTTTTATTTTTGATTATTTCTGCAAACTAAGTTTATTATAAAAGGCTAACTCCATCTTGCAGTTAATTCTATTGCTGGTAAATTGATTTTATAAAATAATATTAGAACACAGAAAATCTCACGAAAGTTGAATCAATTTTTTTAATTATTAATGAATTTATTATTATTTTTTTAGAAAGTGAAATTAAAAATCTAATATTATAGTAAATAAAGAATTATTCGTAATCAATTGGTAATGGAATAATGGGTTGTGTTGTCTTTAGAGGTATTTAACTTAGACAAATTATTCTGTAAATTATTCTTATCAATCTAATTGCTGAAAAAGTTAAATAATGTTAATTGAAATAACCTGAATTTTTATTAACCAGCAGGTATTTTATATAATGTAGCAAATAATTTCATTCATTATAAATTTACTATATTAAATATAAGATTGCCATTAGTTGCCAAAATTAACTCAGATTCAAATTAAAGTTCAATTGCACCGAAGATTTTTTTTTGGAAACAAAATATTCCAAATATTGTCTTTGTTCAAATATATATTTTTTCGTCTTATGATTCTAATCAGTTAATTTATATTTGAATTTATATATAATAATAAATTAAAATCAATAGAGAAAATATATATAAAAAAATATAATTAATGAAACATTTAGTTTAATTATTTAAATTCAAAACTAATGGCTTACTATTCCAAATTTAATGCAAAATTAATATTTCTCTGAATATTTCGGTAATAGTCCTTTAAATCGGCAGATATTATACTATCAATAGCATCCAATATATAGCCATATAATATATCTGGGCTACGTTTTTCAGTCAAGTTATTTCGAATATAAATTTTGATTTCATGCGGTATGCAATTTCTTGTAATATAAGATGAGATTCAATTGACACAATATTGTCAATTCTATAAAATCTAGCTGGTGATGAGTCGATTTTCATTGTATATAGTATTGTTGGATAGACTAGATAATATTAGATGTGTTTGAGATATCTGAATTTTAGTCATTTGGGCTACATGTTATGCTGTACGCTAGTTGATTTTTAAAAAAGTAGTAATATATTGGGTTGGATAATGATAGTTAATAACTACATTAAATATTATTTGCTTTTGACACTCTGGTGTTCGTTTGTACTCTCGTTTTGATAGCTCATAATTTAATATATTACACTACATTTTGATTATTTTTAATGAATTAATATATATAATTTAATAATTAATCCAAATGATTTAAAACTGAAAATTCATATATAAAACATACTATTATCAAATTATTTTTTTTCTCTGATTTATAATTAGTACATTAAAAATTAATGGGAGGTACAGAAATTTGGCATTCTCTGATTTAAAGTGATACAATATACACGAGATTTAATATGTTGTAATAATAATAAAATACTTAAATACACTCTGAATTCTGACTATTTTGCTCATTTTTAAATTTATAATTTTTCATAATATAGTTATATAAACGATTTATAATTAAATTTTTTATTTGAAATATTATAGCTTGTAATTATTATTTTTAAATATAAATAATTTTATGATATTAATGCCATCACTTTAATTTTGAGGAAAATCTAATTAATTCTTTTGATAGGATTCACTATACATAAATTTAGATAATAATAAATACAATTTGAATAATCTGAAGTGAGTTTGAATCATTATTACTCAAAATGGATATTGAGAATTCAATCCCATAAAATTCAATTTGATGACATAATTAATTTTATTACATAAATAATTTTATAATGAAAATGTCAATAATTACATTTAAATTGTATATAACAGATGTTTAGAAAGTAATATAATTTTAAATTAATATTAATAAGTTAGTAATATTTATTTTTAATTAGATTCAATTTGAAGGAAGACGTAAGTGGTCAAAGCCAGTTAAAGTCTAGTGTTCAGAGAGCTTTAAGGTCAAAATTATTAGAAGAATATCCTAGACTTGAATCTGTTATTGATGAAATTTGGCCAAAAAAAGCTACCGTATTACAGTTGAAATGGTATATTTATTTTATATTTTAATATTGATAGTTTAAATTAATTCTAATTTTTAAAATTAGTCAAGATCACGTAAGTTTATTTGCTATTAACAATGAAATTTTATTCTTCAACCATTACGATGGCCCAATTTACCCTACTCTTAAAGTTTTGCACAAATGTAAATTTTAATGTTTCAATTTTTAATGTTTAATACGTTAATTTGATATGTTGTGTTTTAGACCCTGGCTTTCTCCCCATCGTTCAAGTAGATCGAGGTGCTATTAAATTTGTGTTGTCAGGAGCTAATATTATGTGTCCTGGTCTCACTAGTAAGGGCGCTAGAATGGATGATGTTGAAGCTGAAAAAGTCGTTGCTATTCACGCTGAAGGCAAGGAACATCCCTTGGCAATTGGATTTACTAAAATGAGCACCAAAGACATGTAAATTTTAATTAATCAATTTATTGAATTTATTACTGATTGATCTTTTATAGAGCATCTATTAACAAGGGAATAGGAGTTGATAACATTCATTATTTGAATGATGCTTTGTGGACCAGCCCTACTCATCTTTAAAATGTATTAAACCATTTTTCATTTACAATTAAAATACAATATATAATGTATATTTCATAATCAATCTTATTTATTCAAATTATTTAATTTTATTATCAAGTCCCCGCACCATGGTGAATGAATATAACTTATAAATAGATATCTAACGGTCGAGATATTAAATCAATATGATATAATTTGTTCAACCTGAATAATGAATGATTTTAGATTTAATGTTGTTATCAGATACTATGAGCTAAAATAATATGATCTATAGGAGTCAGGTTAATGTCTAAAATTAAATATACTCAATTTAAAAACTAAAAATCAAAAATCAAAAAATTATTTAACCTTCCGTTTTTCTTTGAAATCTAACAATTCCTGACCTGCTGCTGTGGCTTCATCTTGTCTTACTCTTCGTGTGCTTACTTCAACGACATAAGATTCAGCAAAATCCAAAGGACTAATGGATTTTATAGATTTGAAAAAAAAATAATAACTAATGAATAATTTGATTGATAGATAGTTCCTTTCTAAAGAATTCATGTCTTGCCCCAAATCATTTATATTAGCTCAATATTGATATATCAATGATTTGTAATGTTTACATAAACCCAAGATTATTTAAAAATCCCGAACCGTTACCAGTTAGAAAAGAATCTGTCACTGCCTTGACATTGTACAACTGATTAAATCTTCCTTGATATTTTCTAAAGTGCATCGGCAGCATGTATTCAATAAAATATTGGTTGATCAATCATTATGTGTGATAACATATTATTAAAACTACCATTTTTGTATTATCCTAATTTCAAATTTAGGAAAAACTGTCCCTCAATCTAACTATAATATCATAATTGCGAGCAGGACCTGGAGGTAGTTGGACTATTAAATATAAAATGAGAATATAGCCTTAAAAATTATTCAATTAAATTAAATTAAATTAAATTTGAGAGCATCAAAACCATTCCATACTCTTGAAATTTCTTAAACTCTATCTCAAATACTATTTAAATATTTGATCAATCGTTCATGGTCTTGCTGTTTTAATTGTACATATAAACAAACTTCTAAATTCCTATTTGTATTCATATACCTGAATACATAGAGTGTGAATTTTGTTATTTTTGATTGACTTGCAATAAAAGGGTAATTTAAATTTTTGATACATTGATTACTAGATTGTGGGATTCTGTTCGAATTTTTATATTTCAATAGAATTGATATTTAATTGATATAATAAGGTTGTGTAAAAATCAAATAATTTGAATATATTTATAACCACTTAATAAATCAATTTGTTAATTTGTTTAGTTTTTATAATAAATCTATTATATTCTATTCATTAAGTATATCTTTAATAGATATATGCACATTTTGTAATGACTAATACAAGGAATATTATTAAACTGTAAGGCTATTATATGAATGAAAGGATCGTTTCACGTTTACAATTCTTTATCTTATATCATGAGATTTAATGTAGAAATAATTTAATTTCTGTATCATAATAAAATTAAAAATTATTATTCATGATATTTGCTGGAATAGTATTAATAGAAAATTTTATATTATAATTTACTAATTTTCAATTATTATAAAAATAGCATCAATATTGAAAATAAAATCCTTGAAAATCTAAGCAGACACCTTCAACTAAGTTTACTTATTTATTATATCAATTTTCTTAATATAACTACATGTATAATGGCAACCTTTAGCAAGTATTTCATCTTAATTCAAACCAATCAAATCACTTATAAATCAATTTCGTTTAAATCATAATAACTAATGTAAAATGTATGATTAATTATATTCTATAAATAATTTAAACTAAGCTTTATTTTATTATTCATGTTAATCTTATTTTAATTACAATATAAGTCATATTTGCCAAATTCAAAACAAAAATGAAATTTGTCAAATTTTTGATTTGATTTAATATTAAATACATGGAGTAAAATATCTGTCATAACAAATGGGATCAATATAACTGATATTTCTTAGTATTAGCATTATATAATTGTGTTAATAAAAATAAAATTTATTTTGTTAATTAAAGTAATTAACCAAAAAGGAGAGTTGAATAATTTAATATCTAAAATAGAATGGGTAAGTGTAAATATAGTTTATAATGCAATATCAATCAAAGGTGTATATATAAATTATTATGCATCTAATTCTACAAATTTTTCTGTGAATTAATTAACCAATTGTAAAATGTGATGAAATCTACTTTTATCAATAAATTCTTAATAAAATAATTTTACAAAATTGGAAACAAATCAAATTTTGTCAATATTTGAATATTATTGAATAGATATTTGAAAACACTATAAAAATTACTTTATTATAAATGGTATTCTAAAATAAATATATATTTCAATATACAATGATCAAATTTGTAATATAGCAGTAATATATTAGTAATTAGATAATCAAATATCATTACTCTAAATATATATTTAACTTCGATACCAAATATCATATTATCTTTGATAATTATTAAGGAATTTTGATAATCTAAAAATATCTTTTTATGAGGAAAAATCATTTGTTTTATTATTAAAATCATTGAACTCGTAGACATAGAAAATTATTTTTCATTAAATTATCTTTGAACCTATTGATTTGTATTAAGTATAATGTAATATATAGTTACAATATACTCTATATAGGTTTTTATTGACTGAATAAGAAGTCAAATTAAAAACTATATCATATTTTGTGCATAGTTGAGTACTAATTATTAAATATTTACGTTTTAGAATTTTTGATTTTTAAAACCTAAATTTAATGTATGATTTAAATGGTTACAGATGCTGGAATTTCGATTCAATCAAATTCGATTTTGCCATCAAACAATTTTGACGCACAATTATCCATTACCATATTGACTAATCTGTTCTACAAATCACATTCAAACTGATATTATCATTACTTTTAATATCAACCAGCTCTTAAAGTATAAATCATTAATAATTTAATATTTACAAATATCAAGCACACTTAGTATGGCATTATACTTCAATATTGATCACTCTATTCCTAAATATTTATTGAAATAACCCAAATTGAAAATTTTCTTATTATAATTTGGGCTATTCACCAATTTCAAAAAATCAATTTGACCATGTTAAATGTACTTCATTTAAATACTTGCTTATATCATATAAAATACTAAATGGATTCAACCAAGGATAAAAATAGCATATCAGGATATATTTGTTATCTTATAATTTTTCCATTCTAAAGTTTTCATTTTTTATCTTAATCGTGTGCTGAGGTTGAATGAGAATGAATCAAATTGGAAATTCGGTGATAGTGCTAAATTAATATTTATTTATATATTAATAAACAATGATGATATAATAATCTTAGTTTAATAAAATATTGTTCTCTAAGCTCGTTAGTAAAATATTTAGTGATTGTAATACAATTCAAAGCTAGCACATCAAACAATAGTGTGTAAAGATAAATTTCAATTTAATTAACTCTGGTTAGATTTTGTAAAAAATATTTTAGAATTCGAATCGAACGATCGTTTATTAAATGTTGGTTTCTTATTAATCATTGATTATTTCATTTTATTATGTGCATGATATGTTTTTTGAGATTTTGACTACTAAAAATATTTCACTATGTTTCGAAACTCATTGACAGTTACAGTGTTAAAAATCATATGTAATATTTCTGAATTATATATGGTCTAAAATTATTCATATTTGTAATGAAAAAATAATAAATGATATGTATTTAATTATTCACTCAATGTATATCATGATTAACAAATAAATGTTAAATTGGTTAAAGATTGGAAATAAATGTATTAATCAAGTAATTGAAATTAAAACTAATAGATTCTCAAAAATCATTCGTCAAATTCAATTTCAATTGGCAAATTGAGGTGATTCATGATTGGCGGAATTTCAATTAATTTGCCTAATAAGTGCAGATGAGAACTAGAATTTTTACAAGAATTCAAATAATCAAATATCTGTGAATTGATTTTATATTGAGTTACTTTTGTTTTTACTAAAACCAAATTGCAAGTACTTGAAGTTTGTTGACGTTCCATTTTGATTAATGAACATTGTAGTTAGATAAATGCCTCAGTATAGTAACCCCAAAAGACAACATAAAAAGAATTCGATTGCTTGGACTTATTTCACCCCAGAAGGTGAGTCTGCTATTTGTAAAGTTTGTGGTAGGTCTTACAAATATACAAATGGTGGAACTTCAATGTTATTGAGACATGTCAAATTTCATCAAGATCAGGAAAAAGGGACTGGGGCAGAAGCCACGAATACCCAAAATATAGCTGTACCACAGGATAATACTCAATTAGCCAATAGCCAGCATACTTCTGGACTTAATAACCCTTCTCTTCTTCTACCTACATCTCGAAATACACAACTAGAGCATTCGACCGCTAATGTAACAGGGTTAGGGGACTGGAATATGCACCCCGAGCAGAAGCAACAAGCTCAAGTAACTATTTCTCCCAAAGTAAGCTTTGGGAATGAAATGCAGAAGATGCAACATCCTATCTCTCAGACTGAATTTCCCACCGTTACTGATCCCACGTTATTAGGCCAAAGGGATAATGTAAATAATAGAACGCAACCACTTGTGCCTACTTATGAATCTCAACAAGAAGCAGTTGATATGACTCTCCCAAGTGCCACACATGATCATACTACATACTACCAGCATCATCCGCAAAACATTGCAGAGACTGCTAATGCAGTGGAGCAAGCTATGCCTAATAAGCAACCCCAATCTCAAGCTGTTGAGGAGCCACGATTCCAGCAGCAATTATATCCACATGCACCCAATATTAATCCCCCAATTTCACAAATATCACAACCTCCACAGAACGATTTGGCAGGTGCATCATTAAATTATCCTCAGTCAGACTTTGAGCAAGATATTGTCGACCTCTTTCTTAATAACAACATTCCCTACAGCATTATTGAATCGCCTGAATTTATCAAAATATTTAAGAAACTTGTACCCTACAAACTCTATTCTGCAAGATTATTGAGACTGATCGTGATTACCAAGATTCATTTACAAGGTAATCAAATATTAGAGAATTTGGCCCAACACCAGTCTCAGCCTCCCAATGGTCCCAAGAATGGAGAACATCATTCATGAAGCTCTCCTTTCTTACTCAGATAGCCAACGCCACATTAATCACCTCAATTCGACGATTGATGCTGATTGATTGTATTCTAACTAACAGTTCAATATTGTAAATGCAAATTATTTTAAATCAACGAAAATAAGCGATTTACTAGCATTGAACAAACTAATAAATTTAACTTCCATTAAATATTTTTGATAAATAGCTTTTGAAATTATTTAATGTGTAGAATTTTAATAATAACTGGATAATTTCATACATATGAGCTTTAAATATGCTGTAAAATAATAAGTCATGGTTTAAGGGTTATTCAAATATGTTTCGTGTCAAATCTTATTGCTAGATCTAATATATATGTTCCATTATATATAATAAATATCAATCAAATAACTAAGTAATCCTAATGCAACAGAAGAGTTCATAATATTAATTAAAATAAGAGACTTTGAATAAAAAATCAATTTAACAGTAGTAAAAATTGAAAAAAATTCTAACAAAAAATCTAAGCCATAATAAAATGATGAAGTTTGGGATTATATTTAATAAAAAGTGATAATAATAATAATAATTATAATAATAATAAATTACAAATAATAATCAGGCTTCTTAATATTCACACCGTATTCCTTCAAACTTAAGGATAAATCTTGCATAGTTAATACAGTTTTCTTATTCTATATATGAAAAATTAGTATTAAATGGATAATTGAAAATGTTATGAGATAAATTACCTTTGATAATTTTTTATTCTTATCCATCTGTTGACGTATTTTAGAATATTGAAAAGCGTCTGTTGCAATATCTCCAATAAATTTTTGAGTTGCTAAAGCTAATAACCTTTTGCTATAAAATGTGATTAATGTGTATAAATACATTAATGAAATATAATTGTTTACATTCTATAATCCTCACATTCGAAACCCGCTTTAGATAAATAAAAATCAGTTACGGCATCTGGAATAATGGGAGTATATTGGTCCATCATCATTAAAAATTCTGAGAGGGTGCGTTCGGGTGGTTTTTCTTCAATTTCGTCTAATATAGGAGGATTTAAAGTTGTGGAGCTCTGAATTTCATTGGAGGTGGAAGCAGTAGCAAGTTTAGCTTGAGCTGAGGGTTTAACAAACAAGTCCTCCGAATTATTCAGACTTTTGGATTCTGATGGGTTAGTATTAATAGGAGTTGGATTAGGGTTAGTATTTGGGTTATCTGATGGATTAGAATTATTAGATTGGTTCATATTTTTTATTTTTTATTGATTTTAAATTCAGTATGACCCAATTTACGTCAATTAAATAAAATTTAATATGAATTTTTGAATTATGGGATTATTGCATTTCTGAAATGAAATTGGAATTAAATTTTAAACTGTTTAATGAAATGGAGAATTTGTTTCGAGATCATTAAATTTACCCCAAATAAACATTATTAAAATATTTTAATGACTATCCCTAAATTATTTAAACTGATGTCATACTCTCCATAAAATAATTTTTATATCCATTAACTTGATGTTTCATTACTAACTATTCTTTCTCTTGTATAATATTCCAATCTTTTAATGATCATAAATTCACCTAACAGTTCTAAAACCAATTTGTTATTCAGTAATTCTCTATTCAATACCATCAATTTAAAAACGCATTTACATCAATTTAACAAGAAGAAAAGTTCATTAATTCAGTTCAAAGAATTAGACATTGATGAAAGTTCATCCAATTTACTAGTCATGAAAACGAAGACGAAGGAATATTTAAAATTAATTAAATTGAGGGATATAAACCTTTATCTAAGGAATCAAAATTTGGAACTGAATGATGAATTACACGACTTGAGGCAGGAAGCTCAATATTTGAGAAATTTAATTAATATTAAAGAGAATGAAATTGAAAGTTTAATTGGTTATTACTATTAAAATAAAAAAGTATAATAGTGATTATTTGATATTGAATTTGGTATATTTATTAAATTTTATCTAATATTTTTCAATTTAAATAGTTTATCTTATGTGATAATATTGGTTAAGTTTACATTTGATTTGATTAAACCGCTTTATATTGATTAAGACTTTAGTCAATAATTAAAGTTAGTTGAATTTAATATATAATATGATTGAGGTTAATATTTTTTAAATTTTAAGATATATAAATGATTTGGTTATATTTAAATTTTTATTATTTAGTAATATTTTTATTCTGTTTTCATTAAAATTGATTTATCAATTATTTGATTTAAAAACTTTGGAAATGAAGCTTAAATATATATAATCCCATAAATAAATATATTGATTTTCCATCATAAAATAAATAAATGATTAAATTGATCATAATAAATGAAAATTGTATAATAAAACACAATAATAATAAAATGAGTCCTAAATTGAATAATAGTACATTGTTAAGTTCGGGTAAAAAGATCTATGACAAAAAAAAATTGAAGAAGAAGGAGCAAATTTTGGAGGTTAAATTTGACGAAGAAGCTAGAGCGTATTATTTTTTCATAGCCATAAAATAAATTTTATTTATATATTTTAATTAGTAAATTTTTGACTGGTTTCTCTAAAAGAAAACAAGAGAGAAGACAACATGCTATTAAGAAAATTAAGGAGCAAGAAAGACAAGAAAAAATTGAAGAACGTAAAATGGTATATTATTTCAATTAATATCATCGAGTCAACTTTTAATTATATTTTTAATAGAGAAAGGAACATATTTTACAACAAATCAGAGAAAAACAAGCTAGTTTTGTTGCTCGTAATTTGTTTTCATATTTCATACATTCAACAATTTGAATATTAAATAAATTTAGAATTTGGTTCTGACAGCGAAAAGGAAGAAGAAGAAGAAAATGATGACAAGGAAGAAAAGCGCCAAGTTGAAGAGATGAAGTTCGGATCAGGAGAAGATTCTACAACTGTCACAGTTGTCACTCAAGACTTGGATGAGGAAAATGAAGATACTCCTGCTCAGCTATTAAAGGAGCTCAAAGCTAAAGTCAAGGTAATAGCTAAATTAATGATTTAGTATATCTCTCAATAATCTATAACCATTTTAGAGTAATATCGAAAAGGAGCAAGCTGAAGTAGAAAATGAAGAAGAGGAAGAAGATACATCCAATATCAAGTATTATTTTTTATAGCTAATCAGTTATCATTATTTTACTAATTCATTGAATATTTAGAATCAAATCCAAGCCCAAAAGATTTAGATACGAATCAAAAGCTGAAAGAAAGAAAGCTCAACTAAAGGAAAAGATGAAGAAGAGAGGTCTGACTACTAAACACAGGTCGAGCAAGAAAGGTGGTCGTTAAATAGATATGATATTTAATAATAGACAGTATAATATTCGTAGATCTAATTTATATTTTTATATGAATCGAATTTTTATCCACAAGAATAATTAATCAAAATCATATTCTCTAATTATTATTTATTTATTTATTTTCAAAATTTATTAATTAAAGATACTATATAAATTAATTTTACATTATTAATACAAATATATTTTTTTATTTCATTCATCTAATTTATAATTGATCAAATCTCATCTTTCAAAATTAAGTAATAAATTCAAATCCCTCAATTATCCCTTAATAATTCATAATATTAAAAAAGAATTGAATTTCCTATTTTGAATTAATAATTTACGAATTAATTAGTAATAAAATATATATTAGTTTAATTCCTTTGTTTGTTTATATATACCTAACTTACTATCATTTGATTGAATTTCAGTTTAATCAAATATTATTTTTTATTATTTATATTGTATTTTTAGGTAATTGATATTATTACCCATATTTATTTCAATATTATAAAGTTTCTGAAGTATGAGTTTAACAACTTCCACACATGAAACAGAACTGGTGTTAAGTAACCCAATATTAAGACAAGGAATTGAATCTATAAGTGGAATACTTTACTTATCACCCATTAATTTAAATTCCAAGTATTTAATATATAATCATTATATTAAAGCTGTTAATAAGAATTATAATAATAATAATAATTTTTTATTTTAGTCAAAATATTCAGTTTACGAACGCAAGTATTAAAACTAAAATAAAAAATTTAATCAATTTTAATAAGGATGAGTAATGTATATTAATAAATTATTTGTGATTATTGTATACTAATTAATAAATAATTTTGATGTTTAGTATTCAACCAAAAATTCAAACTTCTAAATCGGCAGAATTAGAGTGTTTTGCTTAGGATATTAATTTATCAGAAATATCAATAAATTCAAAATTATCAAAATTCATCAATTTAATATTCATATTATAGTTTGAATATTAAATAAATTGAGCATGAATGAATGACCCTGAAAAAACTCAAGTAAAATCTTTTATTAATCAAGAAAAGCGTTTATCACCCACAAAATCAAGCAATTAAACAATTATATATTTTTATCCAATTCAATATTGAAATTGTGTGGATTTTATCATTTAGGCTTAAAAATTCCTAAAACGAGTAATTTGATCACTATAGTCAAATATATATTATCAATACTAATTCAATTAAATAGACCCTAAAAAGTTGTTTTATTCAAGTATTAAAATTAGTCAAGAGTAATGTTGAATAATTAATTTTTAATTAACCAAATTAATCTAACTTTGTAGACAACCTAATTATGTCTATCAGGAGGGAGCTAGACTTAGAAATAAAAGAAACCATATACAAGGCGTAGATTGTGCCTGTTGCCAAAAAGTACCTCTATTATAATTATTTTATTTTTATTTTTATTAATGATTCATTATAGTTTAATCAGGTGATGAATAAGGGACACTACAAGAGAATTTTTTGAGTCAAAGAGTGAATTATGTTTCAAGAAATCGGAAATCGCACTCTCGACCAACTACACCTAAGAATTACTGGAACCTAGACTTGAATTAATATCTATTATTTAATATAATTCAAATCTAATCCATCTAAATAAAATCATTAGTAATCTTTTTAAATGAAGCATGATCCATAATTACCTAATTCCAATTTGAGTATACTTGAAGTAAGGTTGAGAGTGTTCATGAGTTGATTTAAATGGGGGTCATTTTGAAGAATTTGGTGAGCTTTATAAAAATCACCTCCTTGCGATAGAAATGATGATAAATCAGAATTATAGTTTTTACTGATTTTAGTTTGCATGGACTGATCACTGGAATTCAATAATTTTTTCCAATAATTGTGAGTTTCATCAACGATATCTATAATTTCATCCTATCAAATCAACCATAAGTTATCGAATCGGATATTATATACAATCATTTAGTTACTTTGGACTTGGGCTGAGAATCAAATGCAAACTGATTTTCAGGTTTGCCATCAGCTTTCTTATAATTTTTGAACCAATAAATAGTATGAGGAATTAAATCTGGTAAGTGTTGTTCGATATCTTGGATATCTAATTAATAATAATTAAATATATTGTTATAATTGTACTGGTGTATATTAAATTTACCATTAAGAACTTGAGCAAGGGGATCTTTAACGTCAATAGCAAAAACTTTCCAATCCAGTTCGCCTAAATTAATTCATTATTAGAATGCATTATAATATGAATCATAGGGAAATACCTTCATCTAACATGGCTAATCCACCCAATAATTTCACTTGTTTGACTTCACCCACTTGTCCTAATTTTGATCCAATCTCACATACGTCAATAGGGTCATTATCGCCTTTGACATTTAAAGTAGGATGAGCTTCGAAAGGACTTTCCCAAGTTTGAGGTAAAAATCCATAATTCCAAAGGTATCCAGAGTATGGGAAGAAAGGTTTGACTCTTCTAATTCTTCCCTTTTTCACATCAGGTTGAATTGGGTTTAAAAAGTTGTTTTTATTCATCTATAAAAAGTATAATTTAAGTTAATAATAAATATATATTGGTTAATTGATGAGTTTACTTCTAATTTTAGATCTGTAAACCTAGGGATTTCTACCACCATATTAAAAATATCGGTTTTCTCTTTTGATTTTAAAGGGATATCGTGGAATGGAGATATTAAATGAAATTTTTCATTAACAAAATATCCTTTGCAATTGCCAGGATCTTCAAAATTATTCCAACAAATTTTATACTTTTCATAATTAATTGTCTTATTTGAAAAGCGTCTTATTAGTTTAATTTGCTTTACTGATCTTGAAATAATAGATCTAATCATATCGTATAATTTTAAATAGGTTTATTGAGTATGTAGTTGTATGTTATGAATTCAAGGTATTAATCCAATTAATCTCAAATGAAATTATATGGGATTGATTTATTTGAGAAAATAATTCAAACTAAAAATTATTTTTTATCAAATTAAATAAAGATTTATTAATTAATCAATAAGGGGTCAACCTGATTATAATTAAAGTATAAAATTAAAAATCGGACTTGTTGGTATGCAACGGAGTTTGAATTAATTTCATACAATAACTAAAAATTTGATTAATGTATTGATTTCATGTTTAATAAAATGTATTTTTACCTATTAAGAGTTTCTACAGTATTTACAGGAGATGAAAGATTGTTTAGTTGTTTCAATATACGTGACCTGGTAGTAAATCTAAAGACATCGAATTATTAAAATATATGTTATAAAATGGAATATATCACTCACGGTTGATCTACATTGGTACTTCGACAATTCAACCAATCCATATGACTCGAAATAATAGTATTTCTGAGAAGGGTACCTAAGGAATCACGTCTTACTATCATTCCATCAATGAGTGGGCCTGGGAATCCAGAAGGTGTTGCATTAGGTGCGGGAGGAAAATCCATGAAAGGATTCTGCGATGGACTGGAAACAATGTTGGATATATTTGCATTCGTGCGATTTGGTAAAATGACATTAACTTGGAATAAATCTGATTTGGGCAATGCATTGATCGGTGTGACAATGATATATGTTGCCTCAGTTTTGCCGATTAGATTAACAACGCTTGGTTGAGGCATCATAGAAGAAGGAATAGGAGAACCAGATGGTGATTTGCCATGAGTATTCAAGTGATGGTTTGATGTAACGTTGGTGACATCTGTATCCATCCAGATGAGGAAGACTTGGTCATTTCGCATTATTAAACGATAATCATTAGCTTCCATTCCAAAACTATCCATGCTATAATTATTACTATTATTATGGTTATTCTCTTTTCCATTCAATTGCTGTTCACTGGGAATAGGTGAAGGTGGCGCAGAGGCACCAGGAAATTTAAGTAATGCAGGGCAATGAAATACTAGCTCAACAGAGCTATCTCGAAAATAGGGTGCAACAGAGCACAAATCTGAAGTCAGCTGACCTGCAAATCCACGATGGGTCGATAAATCCACTGGTTTGCCAAGACTGTAAAGAAGCTCTTTGAAGAGAGGGCTAACACCATTCATTGGAAATATTAAATCAGAAAAGGTACGAGAGGATGGTGTACAGTAAAAAACTGAAGCGCTGATAGGTGTAAGTGTACTTGTTCTGTCCAATGCCTCAATATCTCGAATTAATTTTGAAGTCAATGTTAAGGGAATCAATTTGTTTTGATTATCTACATTAATGAAACCTAATTGTAACAAAAATTTCCTTGCCAAATTGAAATGTAAATGAGCTTTATATGCTTCGGATAATCCAGAGAGAGTGGGGTATATCCTAGGGTCGTGATAAGCAAAGGAGTTTTTAGAATTTGCATGTTTCTCTTGATTGATTTGAGATTTGATTATATCTGCTAAAGCTTCATCCATCATGGCTTTCCTGTCTTCCATAGAATTATTTTCACCGTCTTGATCAGCAAGTGTGCCATCTAAATTGGTATTAAATAAAGTTGAAAAGAAGAATTTAGACAACTTTTACCTGTTGAAGAGTGGCTATGGTGTGAAATATCTGGCATGGATGGTATTTTACTGGGAACATCAAATGGAGTTGATTCAATTGGCGTTGGGTTGGGTGTATGAAGAGAGGCTTTTTGTGCCATTACACGCCCACCATCACCCCATGGTTTAATACTCCAACAAAGTTTTCCAAATGCCGATCGTACAATAATGAATGGGGACTGCTTTTGAGGAGAATTTTTAATTGAAAATTCGGGGTCTTTCAGAGTAAAAGCAGATGGAAGTGGTTCAACAATTGTGATCAGAACCTTTTTTTCAAATAAATAATGTCTGCACAAGGGTACGTCCAATTCATACTCGGATCCATCCTTGATTTCTGATTTGTTTGAGAGTTGTTCTTGGCGTTCCAATATTAATTTCGAGAACTTTAAGTCATCAAAATCAGGATCACAAGGTAGAAAAGAACCAAGTTGAGACATAATACAAGTTGATTCGTTGAATAGATTTAAAAATCTATAAAGAACCAACTCAGCGATACTGTTGATTTCTTTTGAAATTTCAAGAGGATTAAATTTATCCACTGAATTTGGAAATGGACCAATACCTTGAGGAAAACCTGCATGCTGAACACTTTGAGACTTTTGAGGAATGGATGGATGGTGTCTTGACGAAGATTGAATTTGAACTGATTGAGTAAAGCGAGAATGTGATGGTGATGAAGGCAACAGTTCCATGGGTGGTGTATAGTTAATTCCTCGATGAAGTATTTTAAATACCTCTGAAGCATGATTGGTGTTATCCTCTTTTGTGATCCAAGTGCCTTGAGAAACCCATCTATCAAGCGTGAAATAAGCTGTAATAATTAATCGCCTTGTGAAACCCTATAGTATATTGAAATTAAAATATTATTAGAATAAAGATCAAGAAACTTGAATATGAATCAGTAAAATTTTTACATACCACATCACCCATAGATAGCGAACGATCAATAAATTGGCAAATACTTAAGACAACTTCGCGCGTAATTTCCTAAATGAATATGAGTTACTAAATTTAATATAAAATAAGATAAAGTGGAAATACTTGATTAATTATATCTTCAGTAGGTAATCTATCAAGTAAACTATTCAAAAGATTGAAAACACCCAAAATAACTTGTTCAGATAGATTAAATTTAAGCATCTGATTAGATAGATTTATAATTGCAATACGTATAAGATCAGGTGATAAAGATGATGATTCATGAATTAGATATACGTCAATTAAATGTAGCGTTAATAATAAATTATCCCCATTTGCTTCAGATGATAAAAAGTGTAATAAGACATTCAAAATATAAATCTTGATTTCTGGAAATAGAAATTGATCATTTGGATCGTGGTGTACAAGTTTGCTAAGGCCGTGTGCAAGCATAGGAGAAGAATGATTATGGTCCAGCCAATCCCTGGGTAAGGTGTAACCCTTGCACAAGTCTGGAAGACACAAGGTCGACGTGATGATAGTCAAAATACTCTTCCTAAGTACGTCGAGTGGGAAAATAAGTTTACAACTTGGGGAAAGAGTTGGTACAATAGATTGGAATGCTTTCACATAGTGAGGCAATAGCCTTACACATGCTGCGGGCTGATTAGTCATCAATTTGCCACTATGAATAAGTATGGATTGCATTGTGTCAAAATGAGATAATCCTTCAATAATGGATCGATAGAAATGACTTTGATAGTGAGGGGAAAATGTCTCAATAGGCTGAGTTGAAAACAGTTGGCACATAGTTCCATAGATCATACAGCGTGCCTCTGAGAATTCAGATAAAGTGAGCTGTTCCGTATTGAGGTTAAAAAGCCAGCGTCCAAATAATCTAATGAGAATATTTCCATTAACAATTGGTTTGGGTTGAGGATGAAGGGTTGGGGACTGTTCTAAAACTGAAATCAATTTTGAAATTCCTCTAAGAGCATGTACATAACTTTGAGATGGAAGAGCATTTGGATCTTGGATCAAATTAATTGTTTTATACCATGCAAAAAGTAAATACTCATAAGAAAAGTTGATTTTGAAGCTATATCCATGAGTGGAAAATACTACCAACTGGGATTTGGCAGTATTATTTTGAATCATCATTGATGAGAGTTTTTTAGTAAAACTCAATGTCATGGCATTCCAATGTTGAATCACATTACTTTGAACACACCATATATTGAATCTTTTCTAGAAGGTGACTATTAATTAAGAATGGTAATTATTATCATTATAATTTTATATACCTGAAAACAGTTCCATAATGTGATACTTTGACTTTGAGATCGATACCAAATCTCGAAAAATGTCTAAAAAATGTGATTTAATAAAAATATTAATAAATCAATAAATATAAATACCCTTAATTGTGTATCTGTTATTACTGAGGTAATTTTCATTATGATTTTACGATAATTTTCTACTTTATCATTCCCCAAAGTTTGAGATAACGCAGACAGTCGAGAGTGAATGTAAACTAAATGATCTGTAATTCCCAAAACAGTTTTAAGTAAAATATCCCAAGTATCTTCAGACATCACACCCCCTAAATGTATACCTATTTTGACGAAGAGAGAGGATATATCGCGACTGAGATCGAAAAAGTGGTGAATGACGTCGTTGTAATTCGTTTCATTATTCAATTCTAAAGTTTCATAGGTTTCATTGGGATTAGGATCCAATCCAAGCATTATATTCCATAATTTAGTATCATCTATTGGTGATGATAATAATCTCAAAGAATAAATTTGGGAAATATGTAGTATTATAGTTTGATAAAACTTCTGTTCAAAATACTCATAATTTTCAATTGGAATAATCGATAACTCTTGAATTGACTGGCTACTTGAATTTTGAATGTCCTCTTCAGATTTCAATTGGCGATGTTTTTTGAAATAGATGGGACGTGAATCAGGTTCAAGTAACCATTTAGAGTAGATTTTATAACAATCCTCGAGCTGTCGATATTCTGTAATTGGAAGATTAAAACCATTACCAAGTACTTTTAAAACCCAATCTATATGAGCTTCAGTTGTAAGAATTTGATGGGACTGACCAGTCATAAGTAACATTTGGGTTACATCAGTCAATATGGTTTGAAAGGTATTTGGTGGAAAATTACTTAGGACATTGGAATCTAAAAGTATTTATTATTTTAATGAATAATAAAATTTTAATAAAAAATTCTAATGACAATAAATTTTAGTAAAATAATCAAAGAAAATACCTTCAGAATTAGTGATTTCACCAAAAAGACTTTCTATTCTGGATAGATGCATATTAAAAATTTTATTTTAATATGAAGCAAGAATGATAAATGTATAATCTTTTATTTTAAAATTGATTATTGAATTATTTAAGATTGAAAATCAAGATAGAGCATTTAATAAATGTGAGTGATGTAAATAAAATTCAACCAATCAAATGAGTTTGGATTTAATTAGGGAAATTTAATAGAGTTAATTTTATTTTATTTTTTTATAATCTTAGATTAACTATTTATTATATTATTATTTAATTAATTCAAGATTAAATATTATTATTTATGATGAGTATAGAAAAAACCTATTATCAATATTTAAACCTTAGTTCAGACTGTGATCCAAATCAAATTAAAATTAATTATCAAAAACTTGTGCTAAAAGTATATTAGTTATTAAATACCCTATATATAAATTAGTAGTTTAATTCATATAGTATCATCCTGATAAAAGAGGACCAAACGAAGAACTCGATCAACTATTTTTAAAAATTCAAGAAGCATATACGACTTTAAAAGATCCGATTAGCAGAAGAAATTATGATTTTTCATTAACAAGTAAATATTATTTTATTTTATAATAATCCTAATATTAATCATTTGTATTAGGTATTCAGTTTAAAGAAGAAGGTGTAATTAATGAAGAAATAGAAATTGATGAAATGAACTTTAACGAAGGTAAATATAAATTAGCTTTATTTTATTTATTTTTAATTGTTTGTATTTAGAAGAAGGATATTATTATTATCCTTGTCGCTGTAGCGATTATTATAAATTAAGTGAACAAGACCTGTTAGATAACGCTAATGATAAAATCCCAAGTAATCAAGAATTAAATACTTTGGTTCAATGTGGTAATTGTTCTCTTATAATTAAAGTGCATTATCAAATTGAAGACGAATAGTTTTTGATTATATGTTATCCTAATAGTTAATAAAGTAGATATATCAAAAAACTATAATCAATAACTTGTGATATATGCAAATAAGATTCTTTTGAAAATTATAAATAGTGAATATAATTCATATAATTTCAAAAAAGAATCCTTATTACCATTTCATTTTTATTTCTTCAAGTAATGTACAATTGCCCAAATAACGACTATACATACGATAATACAAAACCAGAAAATAATCTTGTCTTGATTACTTCTCTTTTCAATATATCTAATAACATTACTGCTTAATCCCAAAGTATGAGCTGTATCTAACACCCTCTTTCTACTATTTTTTAACATTCCGCCTTGTTCTGTTAAATCTTTTAAAGCAGCTTGACCTTGAAGAATAAAATTGTCAATGGAATTCTGAGTATTAGTCATAAATTGATCTTCATCTATAGCGACAGATACATGGCTAGAATTTTCGCTCCTGCCAGAAAAAAGTTCATCTCTTTGGTTTTGGAAATCTTGATTTCGTCGAGTAATATGAGGATTCATTGATTTAAAATTTTTTATTTTTAGGATTGAAAATTGAAAACAGATAGTAAATTAAATGCATTTCATTGAATTTTTGTTTATGATTATCAATATTTTCCAAACTATGGGTCAATAAATTTATGACACGTTTAATTTAAATATAATAATTTATAAAATATTGTAATTTGAGAATATATTGTTATAACTAGAGTAATTATATTAAATTTCAAACTAATAATTTCTTGGTCAAATCACAGTCATATTCTGCTCAAACATTTTATTATGAAAAAATTATCAATTTCATATAAAATATTATTGAATTACACAAATAGGACACAATTTGGTAAATTCAAAATAATGAATATTTTAATATGTCTTGTTTATTTTCAATAATTTTTTTGTAATGAATATTTAAAAAATACTGCTCAAATTATTAGAAAAATATTATTTGTTGTTTGATTAAACAGCAATATTTCTCAAAATTATTCAAAGACACTCTAAATTTACCATTTAATATTGTGAGATCTTTACCAAATGGAAAATCCACAGCAAATGTTTTAGAAATCAAGCAATAGCACCTATTTAAAATCAAATTTTTTTAATTACTTGTCTAATATTTTGTATCTTTTTAAGGGATTCCTTCCAATAAATGAGTTTACTTTTCCATCATAAGTATATATTTTAATTACCCAAAGTAATTATAATTACATAAGTTATAATCCAATAAGGATATTAAATATGATAATTTTTTCTATTTATTTTTGTTTTAAAAATATTTTAAAAATTTAATTTTATAGATTTTATAGTTTATTATCAAAATAATTAAGTATTATTTATTTATATCAAAAATATATTTAAGAAATTATTTAAACTAATATTGTTATATCAAGTTTATTAGTAATAACTGTATATTTAAAAGATAATTAAAAAAGTAATATAAAAATAAATTAATCAAAATAATATATTAATTTATATATAAAATACTTAATTATCATATTTTATAAAGGGTATTTTTATTATTAATTTATTATTTTATTTATATTATAATATATATATTTATAACATAAAAATAATTTATCAATTATAATTACAAAATATAATAATTTAGGTAATTTTTAATTTAATGAACTTTATACAATTATAATATATTTATGTTTTACAAGCTTTATATTATATATATATATTTTATATATTAAACCAAGTTTAAGCTTTTATATATATATCATATATATAATTAATAATAAATTTTTTTATTAAATTTAAAAATAAAAAAGAGACTTTTAATATAAATTATTTCAAAGTTATTCAAAAATATTGGTAAAGATTAAATTTTAAATATTTATAAATAATTTGATTTCTAATTTAATCTGAAGATAAAAATGAATTTATTAATAATAAATTTTAATATACTAATTTATAAAAATAAATCATAAAATTAAAAATATATATTAAATTACTAAAATTATAATATATAATTAAAGTATATTATTTGATAATAAATAAATATATTTAGATATATTTAATAAACTAATAGCAAAAATATTAACCTTTAATATTTAACTAAGGTGAGTTATAAATTTATAGGTTTTTAAGATAAAAAGATATATTTAACAATATATAACTATATCTTTTTTCTTTTTTTGTTATTATTTTATATAATATTTTATAGATATATTAAATTTTTTTTATTA